>JADRCG010009743.1:882184-935389 GCA_019844195.1 Rhabdomys dilectus
ATAATAATAATAATAATAATAATAATAATAATAATAATAATAATAATTTTTTTACTTACATTCCAAATGTTGCCTCCCTTCTGGTCCCTCCTTCGTGAGTTCTTTCCCCTCCTCCCCTCCTCTTTGCTTCTGAGACGTGCTCCTTCATCCATTCACACACTTCCACCTCACCCTGCTAGCATCCCCCTTCCCTGGGGCATCAAGTTTCTACAGGATTAAGAGCATCTTTCCCCACTAGGCACAACAAGGCAGTCCTCTGCTACTGCATGTTACAGGGGCCACAGATCAACCCACGGATGCTCTAAAGCATGGTTTCTTAACTGACATGTATATCATTCTTTGAGGCATATTGTAGTTCTCAACACTAGACATATCTGGAGACACTGTTGACTGTCACAAGCAGCAGAAGGGTGGTCCAGGCATTTGATAGGTGGAACTAGCTAGAGACGCTGCTTAGCAGCTATGCACAGGACATTGGCCTATGGCAAAGAATTATGCTTTCCTAAATGCCAAAAGTGTGGTCAATGGTGAGAGAGCTTGCTCTACAATTTAAAAAAAAAATGTGCTTTTGGCATTTTATTTTGTAACTATTTGACTCGTGTATATGGAGAAACAAATGGGAAGAAACACTCAGGTCAGAACATCACTAGGATCTGGGACACCAATCTAGGTTAATAGCAGTGCTTCAGCCTCTTCGTGCCTCGGTTTCCTCGCTTCTCAAAGCATACTAAAGGCATGTCATCCTTCAAAGGAGCTAATGAACACTCACGAGTGCTCGCTCATTAAGTACGGCGAGCTTCTCAGTAACGGGCTTCGGAGAAGCTAAAATTGTGATTAGGTCATTACTCCTATAACTAGATTGTCACTTAAAATCAAGTAGCATCTGACTTCAGAAAATTGAAATGCTAAAATATATTTTTCTAAGCATTCTAAGGTTGATCAATTCAGAGATGGTGCTATTAAGCCTGATAATACTTCGAACACCTGTGCTTCCCAGTTTTTCATTTTCTCTTGATAATGGGGAGTGGTTAGCCAAGAGGCAGCACAGTGAGTGGAACAAACAAGGCCTTTGGAAGTCAGGCACACCTTGCAAGCATTCATTAGTGTGGGAATGCGGTCAGTTCTTCTGGCTCTCTAGGCTTCAGTTTTCATTATCTTAAAATGAGGAGAATTACACCCATGTTGAATCATTAAAATTAAAATTAGTTAATGTGTACAAAGCACCTGTACACAGTGGGCGCTTAATAAGTGCCATCGTCTTTCCCTTCCTCTGTGCTTTCCCTTTCTCTAGACTGGGGATAAGCATGTTAACTCTGGGCTGTAGACGACGTGCAGGCATTAGTGAGCAAATGGCTTCAACCTCTCCCCTTACAAGGTGTTTCATAAAAGCAGTTTAACTGTTTTAAAGTTTGCCCGACAGAAATTTCTTTCTTTTTACATTTCTTTTGACTTTTCTCTTCTGGGGCCAAAACTGAGTAACAAACAGAACAGCTGGGTGCAGTTGCCTGAGAGGACAAGAAACAGTGATCAGAGAAGCCATCGGCTGTGAAGGGCCATGGGGACCAAGTTAATTCGTTCTCTCTCTCTCTCTCTCTCTCTCTCTCTCTCTCTCTATATATATATATATATATATATATATATATATATATATATATATATATCACATAAAGAAGTCCAATGGGACATGTACTAAGAAAATCACATTGGTATATATTGGCTTCATTCTCTGGTCTACAGAGATGTTTTCCATGAGTGCTGTGGGCCCTGTGTTCCTTGCTTAGGCTCTGTAGATCATTTGCACAGTCAAGTTGAGCCAGAGAACAGAGCAAGCTTGTGAATGAGTCATGCCAAGGCCAGAACCAGTAAGAGCTATGCTCTCTGAGCTCTGGATGTCAGGATTCACATTCGGCGGCCACTCTTCCCCTGGCACAGAGATAGTTACTTCAATGCTTGGAGTCTAATTTCCTTATGATCTTTGGAGGATTGTGTCTTTAAGCATCTAACATGCTGCCTAGAATTTAGGCACTTAGCCAAATCTAAATCTTGAGGCAAACATCCATGGATTTCAGTGTTATAAAATAGCTTCTATTTATGGCAGTGTCTTCCAAATGCATTCTGTGACAAATTGTTACCTGCACTACCCTGGAGTGGGGGTGGGTTTGCTCTCTGGCCTGTTAAGGTGAGGTGAGCTACATAATGAACCCTCTCGTTGATTCTCACTAACATGACCAGCTTTGATGTGATATAATTAAACACACTCACCAACTAGCCTGCTACTGGTAACTTGATTAATTTTACCCAAACCAAACTTTCCCATGTGTGATGAAATAGAACATCTATCGATCTCTCAGAACTAATAATGCATAGAAAGCACAATACCAAAGCCCAGTGCTTAGCTTATTGTGAATAATCGTATGGACTGTTTGCTTTGTGAATAACCCTAAAATTAATATCTAACTACTGATGGGCTTTAATCCACCAAATGTTTCTCTAAACAGTCCATTGAATTAACATAAATACTCAGGGGAATTAACACTAGCAGTAAGGACCCCGAGATGCATTTGCTAAGAACTGAAACACAAGATTCTTCCATATGTTGGACCTCACGTTTTTATCTAAAGTAACTATAATAGTTCCCCATTGTACATATCAGAAAGCTGTTGTGAACAGTCACTAAGTGGTGGAACCAGAGTGCAGGCCTGTTCAACTCCAGGTCCAAGGATAATTATCTATATTACATCACCAGGACATTAGATATGGAGACCACCCAAATGTGGACAGTTGCCTTTCACATTTTCACACACACACACAAAAAAAACTGGGTAAACCTTAAGGTTCTTAATGGGTAAATATTCATCTTTCTTGCAATTTGAATGGCCAGTACCTACTGGGAAAGAAAACTGGGAAAGCTAGCATTAAGGAAGGACAGAGGGACAGATAGGGTGTCAGGCGACATGGACTAATGAGGGCTGAATCCCAGCTACCACGCTAACCAGCTGCACACGTGTGTAAGTCCCTTCCAGCTCTGTGCCTCCGTTTCCTTGCCTGCAAGTTCTAGATTATGACAGTTTTAGTGAACAAATAACATAAAATAGAATTAAAAGTAATGAAATTCTAAATGCCTATGATGCTGGTTGTCTGTGTAAGTAGACTCTTGCTGGTTGTTTTGTGAAGGCAAAACACTATTTAGAATTCTATTTCTTTTTTTTAAAATAGTCTCCCTCTCCCGCTCTTGCTGTGTGTGTGTGTGTGTGTGTGTGTGTGTGTGTGTGTGTGTGTGTGTAGAGGTCAGAAGACAGCTCTTAAGAATTGGATCCGGAAATAAACTCAGGTAATCAGGGCTGAACATGCACCTACCTCCCTTTGTTATCAGAAAAATGTGTGCTTAGTTTCAGGAAAGAAAAAAAAAAAAAAAACAAACCTACTTGGGCCCAACTATTACACTCCTATACTGAGACAAATTCATAGCAGTTTCTACTCCTTGCACCCATTCAAATGAAAATAACATACAGGATGTTAGAACCAAATCTGAGTTATTTTTGTAGTATCTGTCTGCAGGCATCTTTCTGCATGAGTTCTAGCCATCTCCAGATGATAGGGCCAATCTCCAGCATGAACCTGTGGAAAGAGATCTCTGCACAAGGATGCCTATGCCAGTCTAAACCAGCCTCCACGGGAGCCACAGCTCTGCTGACTACATGATGCAGACTCTACTGTGACTTGCATAAGTAACTTTCATGGTTTCCTAAAAGCATACAGCAGCTCTGTGAAGGGACACCCTTGCCAACAATAAGGCATGGAAAGGGAGCATGTGTGAGGAAACCTAGTGACCACTGCTGGGGGAAAATTCTTTCACCCACACCATGCTGTCTGGCACACACAGGGCCAAAGGTTTGCACTCCCTCAGGGGCAAATCTGATCAATACTGTGCATTTCTGTAGAACCACTTTTAAAAGACTATAAGGCTGAGTGAAGTCAACTTGTTAATTGTAACGGTAGTTAACTGTTTTTCTTGAAAATCAAGTTTTTTTTCTTTTTTTTTCATTTTTTTTTTTTTACTGTGATCCGTTCTTTAGACTGTGATCTCCAGGAATCAGTTCCCTTAGGCAGAGGCAGTTTAACGGGTGGGGAACATTTGTTTTAGTTTATAGCTTCAGGATTTTAAGTGCAGATCCTTGGTCTTCCTTGTTTGTACCAGTTCCCTAACACTCAGTGCTGTGAGCCTGGCATACAGTAGCCACAGGACCAATGTCTGTGGGGTTATTTAATAGACTGGCTGAAGACTTGCACTCGAACAGGCAAGGGAAGTAGCCTCAGAACACATTTCTGAGACTGGATGCTGGTTTTGCTAACAATGACTATAGCAACCTCTGCTGGCGAGTGGTGAAACTACACTACAGAACAAGGAAAAGAAAAAACCAGCACGGAGAACATTTTTTCTCAGAGTTTCTCTTCCAGGTCCACATTTTAACATAGAGGGAGCATAGTAGGGCCATGCTCATTTATGCTATTTATTTTTCATTTATTTTATATGTCTCGGATATAGTCAATACAAAATTCAGAACGAATTAAATTTTCTCTGAGGCGTCTGGGAAAGGCAGTAAATAACAAAAACTAATGCAGCACAAGAAATGGACGGATGGACCTTCATTGTGACCATCTGTCAGCCAGTAAATTATTCAAGGTCTATATCCAAGAAGCATCTGGAAAGGAGGCACAGTCACTGAAATTATCCTGCTCTGTTAATCTTGTTAATATTGCAGATTTGTTCTTGTTGTGATGAGTATCCTACATCATATATATATTTGTCTTTATAAATATCATTTAATATCCCCTCAACTCTATTTTTGTACTGTCTTCTTCTTGCCTATAAGGTTTGTTAAATTGAAGAGGCATGTGTTTTCTTTCTTTCTTTTTTGTAAGAAAGAATATATTTGGCTGCTTCTTCATCCCACCCCCATCTCCATCCCCACCCACCTCACGGTTCAGAAGCCAGTCGTGACTAACACAGTCCTAGAGTGACCTCTGGCTGCAGCATGTACACACAGGCTTTGAGTTCAGTCCTGAAAGCCCTCCAACAGCCACTTCCCAGGCTGTGAAAGGGGATAAGATACATTTACAACCATGATAAAAAGGATGCCGTTTGCTTAATCTTTTATAATCTGGAAACTACTGGCTTTTCTAGAAATAATACAACAGAAATCCCCTCTCCAAAATAAATTGTATGAGCCTATGAAATAGTTCATCAATTTGCCCTGTTAATTGCAAATATCTATCCTGTAAACATTTACCTTATAAATGGTGAAAGACCTGGTTTGGAAAAGATTATTTCACGTTCTTAATCGGATAAACGTGACGTGCAGAACCAGTGAATAATGGCAAGTTACCTCTGGGGAGTGGCAGCGTTTCCTGCGGGGTCCATGGCCTGAAATTCCAGGATATCTGAATTCACTTGCAAAGAAGGGTTTATGATGTAAAGGACAGTCTTACTGCTTAAGTCCTTCTGGCTAAATCGCTTGTGGATGAATTCACCTACAAGCAAGACAGAGATGAATCTCATGGGTGATCAAATCAAACATCACTTGAGAATTGATAAAAACTCACAGCTGCTTTGTATGAAAAAGATTTAAGGAACAGAGTGCCAGGCTGGAGATTCTACTTGCCTAGCATGCATGGATACACCCAAACCCCTGCATGGCGGCATATACCTGGAATCCTACACTTGAGATACAGAGGAAGAATGATCAAAAGTTAAGGGCCATCTTTGACTACGTATCAAATTTGAGGCCAGCCTGGGCTACCTGTTTAAAAAAATGATGTCCATTTTAAAGAAAATTAATATTATTGTAGTTATGTTCAGATTCAAATGTGATGGCTCAAATCCATCTTTCAGTTTGCTTTGCTTCAGAGATACTTGCCTTACAATACTAAAAACCAAAGAGAAAGGGAATGGGAAGCTAACGATACCCGGCACCCCTGCCATCCTGTTTAAGGAGGTGGCGTTGTGATCATTGTCTTCCTGAGAAAGAAATACTACAAAATTTAGCAAAACCATTAAGGGAGAAAACAGACTTTAAAGGGACTGATATAACTGAGGGTTCATACTAAGAGAAAGAAATTAGTCTCAAGTATCAGTCTCACCCTGGCACTGTGTTCTGAATATAACATAACATGAAAAAATAAAATAACAACAAGTCAGCGAAGTGTTCAGCTGCTGCGTGTTAGGAGCTGTTTCTCCTTATGAAGATGAATTTCGAAGATTCAGCTTCAAACCCCTATTAGCACCAATATTGATTTATAAACTAAGTCTATCCACAAGCCCTGGGGAGCACTCACCAAATGTGCCTACTACACTTAAGTGAGTTACTCTCTAACCCTGCCAGCAAGTAGTAGTTTAAAATGAAGAATTACAAGAATTGAGATGGAAGGTACCCTGCCCTTTCCCTCCCCCCCCAAAAAAGATGGAACGTACCTGTTGTCGTGTTCTCCAGACGTCCGTGCAATGGGCCTCGTAAAATCTTAAAGATGATCTGGTTGTCCTCTGTGTCAGGGTCCGACGCCTTCAGCACATGGGAAGTGATGTAAATCCCATAGCAGCCATTTTTCAAGAGCCCCACTTGAGAAGGGGAGTGCAAGTGTGTGATCTGGGGCGCTGCCTTGTCCAGCTGGTCCACCTGAATCATCAATGGAACGTTACACAAGGACTTCTCTCTCTATGCCTCACAGGACTTTCATGGTTCAAAAATGGTGAAATCCTCAATTTATGGATCCCTTGGAGTCCTTTTCTGTTGATTTCTGCCAAAGCCTATCTTGTTCACCCCATCCTAACAAATACAGAGACCTGCCTTCCATCATAATCCTTCACCCAAATTTATGAAGTCTCGTGTCTGACTTTCCTTAAAATATTAGCTTTATGAAGGGAAATACTGTATCTTTCTACCCACTGCCCATTCTTGCACATGGCACTATGCCTGAACCATAGCAGAAGCACATGGAATCATGGAATATGCTAAAAATGACCCAAGAATTATACTGCAAATTTAATGTTAGCACGACAGAAAGATTTGCTGTTTAATGAAATACATAAGCAGAATCCTAGGTATTTACAAATGCCAAAGACCTTTTCCACACGCCTCTGCCCAAATGCCAAAAGTGTTGAATAGAAAAATTGAAGTAGCTTACTATAATAATTACAAAAGTGATCATCATTAGACTGTGTACTGTTCTTTTAAGGCTGAAGACCATTGGACTCAATAAACGGACTAGATATTTAAGGGTAGTGGCTGTGGCAAAGATGGAATTCCCTGGGGGCAAGCTGGCTAGCCAGATTAGCTGAACTAGCAAACCCCTACCTACCTACCTACCTACTACCTACCTACCTACCTACTACCTACCTACCTACCTACCTACCTACTACCTACCTACCTACCTACCTACTACCTACCTACCCACCTACCTACCTACCTACCTATTATTGTTAGTTCTTCCATCCAGCAACTTTCCCCTTTGTTACTCACAGTTACTCTTAGCACCGCACAGAACCTGTTGATCCATGCTTGAGTTACTTACCTCGGTCAGTGTATTATTTGGTGGCAGTCAATAAATACTGTATTGTCTTGACAAGACAACTCTTGTAAGCAAGACCCTGGAAGTGTCTTTTCTCCTACATTGCCAGCAGGACCCGCTGCTTCATAAAACACTGCTTGACCTCTCTGCTCTGAGGGACCAGGGGAGTCAAGGAAAAAACTTAGGCTTTCTCTGTAAGTGTTTAACACAAGGTTTGTTTGTTTGTTTGTTTGTTTGTTTGTTTGTACAAGGGACAAAACTAAGCTTTACCAGACCTAACAGAGCCTCCACAACTTCAAAGAAGGAACAAACTCTTAGAATACTTCACTGTCAGAGGAGCACCATGGTGGAGAGGTCTGTTTTAGTTCTAAGACATTCTCTCTGCTCCACCCCCATTTCCACCTCTGGAGTACAGGAAGCAGCTGTGTCTGCATGTAGAATTTGTAAGTCTTAGAAACTTTCAGGAAACAAATCCAGAAAAGCATTTTTCAGGAGACACTGCAGTGCCTGTGTATTGACATCAACACCATCTCCCCAAGTATCTGCAGCCTTCACAGTGCCAAAGACTCATCCACACCCAGAGATCCTGAAGGTTAATCCTGGGTCGAGTGCTCTAGGCCATAGGCCTGGATTGACTGGGTAATGTAGATTGAGTGAGCCTTATCCAGTCCATTGCCAGTCCAAAGAGAGAAGACTGGGATTCCCCCAAAGACATAAGAGCTTTGTCTCTCTACCCTTTTTAGATCCAAGGCTACAGTTTTAGTCTACTGACTTGCTTGCATAGTACATCTTGAGCATGCCGAGAACTGTAATAGCATGATGTAATTCCTAAATCAGCTTGTGCCTACGTGCCTCTCTGTCTTTGACGCACGCTTTCTGTCTCTCACATTCTATTGATCTGTATTGTCAATCTACACAGATATATGGATACTGTACGTAGAGGCTAAAGAACAAGGAGTAAACGGTATCTCACTAGTCAGAGGGCATCCTGAAGTAGAGACAAAATAGCATCTTTGTTGCTGTTGGTTGAAGTGTGTGGAACCGAATGAACTTCATCCAAGAAGTGTACGTGTAAGAGCTCTGAGAGCCAGAACAGACTTGATGTGTTTTGACTAAAAGATGAAAAACACTCTGCCCTCCAAGAATTGTTGAGAGTCTACAAATGTGGCCGTATGGAGCCATAGGAAGGACAGAGGATTTGGAATCAAACAGACTTGATGTCTTTGATCAAATTATTTAACTTCTGATACTCTGTTTCTTCATGTATAAAAATGTAGACAATAAAACCTACCACATAAAATGTTTATGAGAATCAAATGAGATTTATGCAAAGTAGCTCTGGTCTTCGGATAACCATTTTAAAAGCATGCAAAGCATGTATGAGCCAGAGGATGGGGAGATGGACTGTAAAAAAAACATGTAGCTATGACAGGACCACAGCTGGTGATTTACACAAGACTAGGCCCATCCACGTTTCATCATGAGTGTGGGAGGGACCACAAAACTCCACCACTACTCCCTGCAGTCCTACTGGCAATTAATGGCTGCTGGAGGAGAGAACATTGTTTTCTTCAGTGATGTAGCTGTAGCTATGTTTCTCGTGTTCCAGCTAATAACTCCCTATCAAACTCAGTGGGTCTCACACACACACAAAGAAGATGGTGACGAATAGTTTCAATGAGGGGGGGGCATGAAATGGAGAATGGGGAATGGGAATAGCTAAGACTCGTTATACAGTTCATATATTAAACGGTCTAGGAATTAAAAGTGGGGGAAAAGGTATTCGTAGTGACTGCTACTGTTATCACCATCATCAGCTCCTGGGTGATCCTGATGCAGCCGTGTAAGATACAATGCCAGTAGATGATGGGCCTGACTAAGCAGAATCCTAAAGGTGCGACTATCATCACAAATGTCTAGTACACACCTCAAATATGTCTGAGGCAATGTGATAGTGCCTCAGATGACCTAATCTTGTTTAATTGCCACCACAGTCTGCAGTTATTTTGCTTTGTGGTAGTTGGTGTGGTAGTTGGAATGAGACTGGCCTTATAGGCCCATGTATTTGAATGCTTAGTCCCCAGTTGGACTGCTTAGGAAGAATTAGGAGGTGTGTGCTTGTTGGAGGTGTGGGCTTGGAAGTTTCAGACGTCCATGTGAGACCCTGTCTTACTCTCTGCCGTGGGCTTGTGGGTCAGGATGTAAGCTCTCAGCTACTGCTCCAGGTCTATGCCTGCCTGTTGCCATGATCCCTACCATGATGGTCATGGACTAACCCCTTGAAGCTGTAATCAAGCCCCCAGTAAAATGCTTTCTTCTATAATCTACCTTGATCACGGTGTCCTTCATAGCAATAGAGCAGTAACTAAGACAGGAGGAGCTGAAGGGCTCATTTTAAGTTTCACAGATAATAAATGGCAAAACAGAAACTCAAATCTATATTTCCCCAACTCTAAGACCCATGATTTTGTTCCTTCCTGCACTTCCCCCCGTTCTTAAGGTTAGCCCTTTGTACAATCATACAGATGACCTGGCATGCTGCTGCCTGGGCCTTAATGCCAGGTGAGCAGAAGTAAGGAAATATCTCCTCCCCTCATCTCTGGCACAAACTATGTGCCTGCCATACTTGCCTGGATAGTGAAATGAACAGGCTCTTTCTGAACTTTCCCATCCACAACAAAGCCTTGGTTCTTCCCATCTGTAGCTAGGAAAGTAAAGCAGTCCTCCTGTGCACCACCTCCTGAGTGCTGGTAGGCTACGTCCCTGCTGTCCACATCTCGCTGGGTGAAATTGTGTTGAAGTACTTTCCCTCTCAGGTAGAGGTACCCATGTCGTGGGAGCTGGGCCAGAAAGAAAGTTAGGTTCTCTGGAGGTGTGTCGGGGTCAGTCAGCTCAAGGTGATCAGCAGACAGTAGGCCCACAGCCCCTTCGGCTAACCTCAGCCTTTTGTTCTTGGTCAGCACAGGCAAGGCACTGTCCACAGTCTGCAGTGTGATCTCAAACACCCCATGCTGGGTCTGCAGTCCATTGCTGATGGTAAATCTGGCAAAGAGAGGCAAGGCAGCCTTCAGCATAGGCTCTTGTGTCCCCATCGACTGGAATGAGATGATAACACACGCCTTTACTACAGGACACACCACATTGACACTCAAAGGGAAAAGAAGAGACGGGATTCCTTCTGTTATTAAACCAGTTGCTAGGCAATATACACGTTGATCATGCAACATCCAAGAATATTTTCTCAACACCATTGATGATCCTCTTGTGACGAAGCAGGGAGGCTCAGTGTAATCTTGTGTCCCAAACAGGAATTTCCTGTCCGACTGGACCCATTGTGTGAGTAGCTAGTGTGCACTCATATACATTTAATATTTCAGTAATATATTTTCATGGAATGTAGAAAACAGAACTTTAAAGACCCCAGTATAATGAGACACTGAATAGGAAAATTTAGTCTACCACTGTGCTATATTCCCAAACATCATTTTTATTTCTGAAAAAACAAAAACAAAACAAAAACACAAACAAAAAACCCAAAACCCCAAAACCAAAACCAAAAAAAACCCATTCTGTCTGTTTCTCTTTCTGTCTCTTTCTCTGTCTCTGTCTCTGTTTATCTGTCTCTCTCTATCTCTTTTTCTGTGTGTGTGTGTGTGCACGTGCGTGCATGCATGCCACAGCCCATGTGCAAAGTCAGTGGATAATTTGTACATCAGGTCTTACCTTCCAATTTATTTGAAACAAGGCCTGTTGTCTGCAGCTGTATATGACAGGCTAGCTGTACCCCCAGCCCCACACCCATAAGATTCCAGGGATTCTTGTGTCTCTAGCTCCTATGTCACCATAGGGATGCTGGGGTTGCAGATGTGCACTTCTGCATGGCAGTTTGTGAGAACACTGGTAAAGTTTGTAAAAGGCAGGTCACATTATCCAGCCACGTTATCTTATCTAGCTCACTCTCCTTTCTGGGACTTCTTGTCATACTTTTGTAAGATGATGAGAGAATAGGCCAGAAGAATACGAGATACAACCCAGCTTGATTGGTATTATGTGAGTCTCTAACCTCTTAGAATCTACATGTGCTTTTCTGCACCTGTTTCCTTTGAGGTAGGTAGGTATTGATGATATGATAGACAAGGATCCTTTAGAAACCTAGTGTAGGGCGTGGACAGGTGGATAAGAGTTAGCACTAGACTCAGATTATTTGTCTCTGCACACAGTTCTTACAAGGTTTTCAAACAATAGTTTAACAATTTCCCACCCTTCCACATACACAAAACAAGAGTTGTAGTTTCTAAGTACCAACGTCCAACTTTGAAGAGAAAGTAGAAATGACACACGTTTGGGGTCAGTAGACCTCTCTTACAATCTTGAGTATGTTTTCCTTACGTCAATCACTAGGGCTTTCCATTCACTGCAGTCAGTCACACAGTAACACTGGTTTTTGATAACGTTTCAACATTTTGTTTCCACTGCAAAGAAACTTAATAATATCATAAACTGTCCTAGTTATCATTAGCTGTCAACTTGACGGAGCCTAGAATCACCTAAGAAGAGAGTCTCCATCAATAGGTTGTCCAAATCAGACTGGATTGTGGGCATGTTTGTTGAAGATTGGCATAATTGTAAGTTGATATAGGAGAGTTTAGCCAATTGTGGGTGACACCATTCCCTGAGCAGGTGATCCTAAACTGTATAATAAAGCCAGCTAACCATGAGTCTGTTAGAGTAAGCCAGTAAAGTGAGTAGCATAATTCAAGTTTCTGATTGTGTTTCTGCACGGATTTCCCTCTATCATGGAGTATAAGTCAAATAAACCCTTTCCCTAACGTGCTTCTGGCCATGGTGTTTGAAGGGAAAAGAGAGTATGAACTTATTTATGTAAATAAGACACAATATTAGAACCCTGAAAAGTTAGAGATTTACTGCTATCAAATGAGACTGACAAATTTACCACATACCAAAGAAATGAATGTACTAAGACCTACTTAGAGTTGTTTCTTAACAGCATCTCTCCACTCTTGGGTGTTGGAATATACGTGCAGGATGCAAACTCCACTGGAGCAAGAATATATGGAATATGTTTATATTGATGTAAAAATTTGTAATAGCATATTTTACTGGAATATAACATTAAATCACACAAAACCCTCTCTTTTATCTAGAGAAAGCATCACATTTATTTTACAAATCTGGCATATTCGACCAGGAAATTCCTGTCCTCTGAATTGGCTCTTGTGCTCCAGGATTTGAGGGCAGATGATTTACTTCTGACCAGGAAGGAACCTGAAGCCAGGAGGTGAAACCAACCTTCCTGGGGCAAAGGACTCAGGGAGAAACGTACTTAGCAAAAAGTCAAGGGAGATAGGCTTAGCTGAGTGCAGATTTTGCTTTGAAGATTATGCTTAAAGGTTTTGTTTGTTTGATAATTTTATATGTGCTCAAATCTATCCCCTTCCCCTCTTTCTCCTCCAATTTTTCCACTATCCCTCTACTACTTTTCTCTCCTAACTTCATGTGCTACTTAAAAAAAAAAAACCCAACTAAGTTCATTTCTACATAGGTGTAGGACAATCTACTGAAGAATGGGGAGCTTCTTAGGTCCCTTCCCTAATGAAAAGTGACTGTCTATCCTTCAGCAGCCATCGGTCCTAACAGTTCCTTAGCTAGGCGTGGGACTACATGAGCCCATCCCCAGCTGTGCTGCTATTACACCTGGTTTGGTCTTAATGCAATCAGTCACAGCTGCTGAGAGTGCATCTCTGCAACGGCCCTGTCATGTCTGGCAAATAACGTTTTCCTGCCATCTTCCCACCACTTCTGGCTCTCTCCATCTTTCTGCCCCATGCTGTGATGATGATGATATTAATATCCAAATGATATCATTTGCAGCACTCCATGGCCTTTTGTTTCCTACACATTGACCACTTGCAGCTCTGTATCATCATCATTTACTGGGGGAGGGGCGGGAGGGAGTGGAGGTCTCTGATGAGGACTGAAAGATGCACTAACAGTCTATTCTGCCATTTCTAAAGTGAAATGCCTTTGTTTCCTAACAGATCCCACATAAAATGTGCTCTCTGAGGGAGTTTAAATCAGTTATCAGTAATAAGATGAGAACGTAGGGAAAATTTTATTACTATATCCATTTAACAGAATAACTGTATTAAGTTTTCCTCTAGGGCCTATGACCTCGCCAGCAATGGCTTTGGACTCCATTCATTGTACTGAGCATCCAATTTATCTTGTGAAATGAGACTTGAATCCAACCAGAAAGCAGCTGGTTACTACCATGACATTAGTGCCACTGTTGTGCCCATGGACATATCTTGTCAGGCTAGGTGTTATTACAGCTCTCAGGTTCAAGGAAGACTAAAGATTTTGAGTTTTCTAAGTCACAAAGACTGTCTAAGGGAAATAGGATGTGACACATAGAAAAGCAATTGATGTTCCCAAAGTTAAAATAGCTAAATAAAAAAAGTTTAAAAATTTCACATCTTCCTAATCTAAGTCTCTAAACAATGTGATTTTCCCTGGAGCATCAGTACACACAGTTTGAAGAAAAATACTGAGTTGTTCTGACAAATATATATATATATATATATTCACACACACACTCACACACACACACACACACACACACACACACACACACACACACACACATATATACCGGCAATCATACTTTCTTTGATGAACAAGTTATATACAAATTGGAAATTTTCTTTGGCTAAACATAAAGTATCATCAAATAATTTTGGTGAAAGTGCAAGTACACTTGAAGAGATATCTGTGTGTTCTTTTTGTGGACAGCATCAAAGGTCAGTGGAGAAGCGCTCTGAGGTACAGCACTGAGCTCTGTCTCTCCAGCAAAGATCTTCACAGGACTGACTACTTTCTCTTCTTCCCTGTGACTTCCCCCTCTTCTAGCTCTGTCCAGTGACCCGAAGTGACACAAGAAAGAAGTGAGGCACACACACACACACACACACACACACACACACACACACAC
The DNA here is from genome assembly GCA_019844195.1 of Rhabdomys dilectus. Classification (NCBI taxonomy): domain Eukaryota; kingdom Metazoa; phylum Chordata; class Mammalia; order Rodentia; family Muridae; genus Rhabdomys; species Rhabdomys dilectus. The sequence goes on from JADRCG010009743.1 coordinate 896,763, forward strand.
ACACAGCCTCTACACCATCCATTCTGCCCAACCCCCTTCTCAAATGAAATGACTGTATTCCCTATGGAGTGTGTGCCCTTGTATATGTGGGTGCATGTGTATGTGTGTGTAGGCCAGAGGTTGACATCAGGTATCTTCCAATATGCTCTCTATGTTTGTTTGTTGATATGGTCTTTTACGGAATCTGGAGCTCATGAATCCAGCAACAGTAGGCAATCAGGGAGCTCTAGGGATGTGCCTGTGTCTACCTCCCAGCTCTGGGACTGCGGGTGTGTGCCATCATGCCTGCATGGCAAACATTTTACCAACTAAGCCATCTCCTCACCCTCATGATCTGCGGTGTTTGTTTGTTTGTTTGTTTGTTTGTTTGTTTGTTTGTTTTTTCGAGACAGGGTTTTTCTGTATAGCCCTGGCTGTCCTGGAACTCACTCTGTAGACCAGGCTGGCCTCAAACTCAGAAATCTGCCTGCCTCTGCCTCCCAAGTGCTGGGACTAAAGGCGTGCGCCACCACCGCCTGGCTACATGATCTGCATTTTTAATATTAGCATTACTTGTAGAGTTAAGGAGTTTGCACCCCCATTAAAAGGCTGTCAAATATCAGGTGAAAAGGAAGAAGAAAGCAAAAGGAGGTGAGACAAATCAGGAGCGAGACAGTCCTGCGTGAGCCACAGAGAGTAGCTGGATGCCCCAAGGTGGCCATTTTTAATATTTGACTGGAGACTCAGTTCTGAAAAATGTCCTTTAAAGACAGGTCTTTCAAGCTAGTGTCAAGGCAAAACATGACCTTTTGGAGGACACTGAAATTGTCTCCTGATCCATACTGTCCTTCTCACCGCCTGATGCTGGGGAATCTGACCACCTGGGAAATAGGCAATGTGCCATCTAACAGATGGGAATGAGGGTGAACAGGCCAGGGACCATGGAAGAGTAAGAAATACATTTACTGAGGCCAGTGTTCCCAGCTGGGACACTGAAGCAGCTGTCTGCATTGACCTAAAGCTAATAAGTCAGGGGTGAAAAAAGATGCAATTTCTAAACATGACTGGATCAAATACATCATTCCACTTTTGTGAGTAATGATGAAAGCTACTCACTGGCAGAGAAGCATCAACCAGGGTGAGAGACAGAGCGAATGGTTCTGCTTGGATTCCCATCAGAATAAAGCTAGCACAGTAATGAAACAGGGGCAGCAGAGTTCCTGCCTGCAAAAATGCAAGCAGAGAGACTCACCGTGCCTCCCTTCACAACCCTGCAAACATATCTTGAAAGTCAGTGGTGTCCATCCTGAGGTGAGGAGGCCAGCCTATGGAGGTATTAGTTCTGTCTGCAGGTCCATTTTGTTTGATTTCCCTTGTTACTCCCTCCTCCCGCTCCTCTTCCCCCGACAACCTTCCCCACCCCCCCACCCCCAGGCACTGCAAAAAGATGCAGCCAGGATGACCAGCATTCTCATAAAATTTAGGGAATGACTTCAGATGACTTCAGGTTTGTCTAGGGGTGTCTGCCTGGTCTGATTTTACCATTACCACAATGCTGTCAAGCTTTCTGCATTTCCTGGCAATAGAGTTGGCTGAAGAATCTGCCATCTGTCATGGCATTTAAAAGATAAAAATGGAATCATAAATAGTGCCAGCTCCTCAGGAAAAAAAAAAAAAAAGTCCAGCCGGCATGTCAAAATGGAGGACATTAACATGTTCTTTCAGGACCCAGCCGCCAGCAGCTGAAGTCAGCTTGCTAATCGCTCCATGTCATCTGTCCTAGAGTGGGCTGCCAAATCTCTCTTCCAGGCCAGCAGCACCAAACAATGCAGGGGGAAATTTATGATTCACAAAATATTTTTGCAGAAGGTAAAATTCAACCATTAAACCCTATTTAATTAATGCTGCCACATCCTACATTAAAAAAAGAGAAAGAGGGAAAATTCTCTACCATAGAATTCATTTCTTTTACCCAGCCAAATTCCTTGCCAAATTTAACAGCAAGCAACATAAATTTGGGTGATTAGATTGGTTGCATATATTTAATTTTTAAAAAGCACCATGATCACACTTTCATTAAAACAGGCACTCAGCTTTGGTTTAGAGCCACCTGACAAACAACACAGCAGCCCGTGATTGGGTGAGTGAAATGACAGGATTAAAATGTGGAGGATCTTGGGCAGATGCGAGGCTCTTCCATTATAAATATGTAAACCTGCTGGCCCCAGATCAGAACAACACATTGAAGGGTTTCCTTCGCACAAACAGAGTCTCCAATAATTTTTGCTACAAAAAAAAAAAAAAAAAAAAAAAGGTGTAGTGCAAAGAATACTTCTTTTGTAATAAACTCTTGGTTCTCAAGGAAGTCCGGATATGCACAGTTGTTACATCAACCAGGCGATACCTTTGTCTCTCGAAATTTAGGATTCTGTGCACAAATTGGTAACAACCGCATCACTCTCAAGATGGTGGCTAGAGGCCTGGAGGAAAGACATACAGAGTGGCCTGCCCAAGACGATGTGGGTATTCAGACAACAGGAGCTTCCCCACAGGTAAATGAAGGCACTGGGCTGGATGGATGGTCTCTGCCCTTCATGTTCCTCCCTCTGGCCCTGTTTTACAATCTGAGTGACTCAAAGGCCATCTTGGTGATCTCACCACGTGCCTACACTACCTTCACTCTTGAAATTGCCATTCTGCTCTGCAGCAGTGGTCTCCGCCTTCCTAATGCTGCAACCTTTATACAGTTCCTCATGCTGTGGTGACCCCCAACCATAAAAGTATTTCATTGCTGCTTTCATAACTGTAATGATGTTACTGTTATGAACCATAGTAAAAATATCTGATCTACAGGACACCTGATATGAGACCCCAACAGGGTCGTGACCCACAGGCTGAGAACCACCGCTCTACAGCAATATTTTTTCTAATTAAATAACTGTTCTTAGAAAGAAACCTTTTAACTCTAAAACCAGAAATGCTTATGCATTAAAATGTCAATTCCACAAATGCTACGAAAATATATACAAGAGAATAATTTCTTAAATCCTAGGTAGATGTTCCTCAAGACTGCAGAGACTGGGATTCATATTCTTTGTTAAAAAGAGGAAAGTAAATATGAAAAGTTGGTAGAAAACACCCACACCAACTGGGGATGTCTCCGGGAACCAGGCAGAAGGGTGAGTGAGGCAGCAGGGCCAGCCTCTCACCGTCCAGTCCTTTGCTTCGTGAAGCTTCCTCCTCCACCAGCCCACGCCATTTCACAGCTTCTTAGTGCTAGAAACCCAAATCACTGGCTCTAGGAAATCAGGCTACAAATTTCTGCTGAAGAAAACCTTCAAAGAAACCCAGTATGAAAAACCAAACAGAAAACAGAATCTCAAGAAACAAAATGAAGTGAAGGTCCAGTTAGTACAATCAGGTGAGGACCCAAGAGCCCCCTAGTTCCCTTTGTCTACAGGAGGGCCTGGCAGGGCTTCTGGAAATTTTCATGGAGGCTCAAGAAGACACTAAGATCAGTGGATTAGGCCAATTAGGGGAAGCTATTCCTAAGGTATCAGATTATTGGAGAGCCTTTCAAAAGACAGATTCCGACTGAGATTAGAGTTACCAAAACTGTCATGAGGCCAAAGAATTTGGGATGTGTAATGCTCCCACATAAGTTGCTCCCACGTGAGGTGCTCCCATGTGATGTTTGCCCACGTAAGGTGCTCCCACATGAGGAGCTACCACAAGAGATGCTCCCACATGTGGTGCTCCCATGTGTGATGCTCCTATATGTAGTAAGGAATTTGGGGTTAGGTTTCCACCATCTTAGCATCTCACCTTTACTTGCCTACATCTGTTGATAGTCACTCACTGGTTTCTTCAGCAAGCTCACTGCAGTGTTACTCCAGCAGCCACTAATATCTGGAGCTGACAGACTTGTAGGCATTAACTAGAGAAACAGGAATAGAGAGAAGCAAAAGGCCCCAGAAATGGTTATAAAATCAAACGCCCTGGTTCTGATAAACATGCGTTAGACCAAGGAGTAGCTGTTTCCTGAGCAAACAGGGAAGAGCAAGCACCACTCCTGTCTGAACGTCCTTACTCTTCAATGATCACACTTGCTACTGCAAAGATGGAAGGTGAGATGGTGGCCAAGGAGATAATGTCATACGAATAGCAACACCAGGGTAAGAATAATGGCAGATAGCGACAACTCCATTCTCCCTCTGTTTCTGAGCATTGTTGTATATACATCACATACCTAATTCATTTGAACCTCTCTATGGCCCTAATTGGTACGTACAATGAGCACTCTCCAGTCTCATAGAAGGACCAGGAATACAAGTAGCCATATAATTTGATGAAGTTCATGGTGCTGTGAATCACAAAGGCAATAAATGGCCCTGAACATGTACTTTCACCATGGCAACATACAACTTAAACACAAGAGCCAACTAGAAGAGGAATCTCTCCCTTCTGATGTTTTCATTAATGTGCAACAGTAGTCAAGCACAAACTCGATAAAGATATTGCTCAATTAAATAATTATCTTCCTGTTTTAGGACATCTATAAGGTGAAAGAGGACACGGAAGGGATGGATCAGTCAGTAAAGGGCTTGATTTGAAAACATGAGGACTTGGATTTGAGCCATAGAACCTACATTTTAAAACAAAACAAAAACAAACAAAAAACGTCTGAGCGTACTGGCATGCTATCTAAATGCTGGAGGCAGAGATAGGAAGAAGTTTCCTGAGCTCACTGGCCAGCCAGCTTGGCCTGCTGTGCAAGATCAAGTCTAAGAAGAGACCTCATCTCAAAAACAAGGTGGATGGCATTTGAAGATTGACACCCAGGGTTGTGTTCTGTCTTCTATACGAACACGCACTTGCACACACGTGTGCACCACCCCCACATGAGCACACATACGAGAGAGGGGAAATATTAGTTCATATCGGTCTATATTTTGTTTTCATTGTTGTTGTTCTTTAATACTGGACTTAATCTAGTCCAGCCCTCAGAAATGACTTTTAAAGTTCAAATGGCAAGGAACATCGCCCTTACTGACTGCTCATCACAGCAGGAATTTAGATAGGGGAAATATGACAGAGAAGAGATTTAAATGTAGATGCTTTTATAGCCCACGTGAGTTAATGAAAACCCACTGGATAACATAGGAGTCTGCTAGGCTTATGTTACTTTACAGTGCATTCCAGAAGTTAAGCGGATGTGGGAAACATCTTACTGGGAATCAATAGTCCTGTATCTATGACAGACAAACTAATGCTCTCTAACTGGTAAAAGTAAAGGCTGGATCAATATCCAATGGCTAATTCAAGATTGGCTGATCCTTGCTCCTGGCCCGGGTCTCCGATTTTACGAAGAACCACATGTCCACAGCTAGCCTCCACTGTTATTAGAGCCCTCAGAATTTCTCCTGCTTTGTGAGACTAGTAACAAATCTTCACATTTTAAATGAATGCAGATTTGCATTAATGTTGTATCTTTGCCTTTTCACCCCAGATCGTTATTCAGCCCCATGATTTATTTGATACGGAATCTTTGAGCAGGTGCACAGTCCCCAATTATAACACGGTTTCTATGGGGAAATATGATCCACTTTGTGACAACGTGATTTATGATAGAGTTACAGGAACACGTTGTGTCAAAAGGCAGTGTCTGCTCATGCCAGATTTATTATGCTAATATGTGCCTTGCCTCAGATAGAAAAACGCACTCGGAGAGGGGAAATTACATTTCTGTCTTTTCTGGAGTGAAGGTCTTCTCAGTTCTTTGTGTTCCTTTCAGAGAAAGGCTTGAGCACAGATCTGTGTATGACACTTAGCTTTTAACCACAGCCACGGGCTGTTTGCCTTGCTTCTGCCATTTTAATAGTGTGTTTTCGCCTTTCCTACGGTAGGGAAACAGAAGAAAACACAGCTATAGGAGAGCTGGAAAAGGACCTAATGTTCCTTTCTCTAAAAGATTACATTGTTTTGTGTATCCTTAAGTAATGTCCCATGTCAGATACACATAATAAAGAGGCTAGTGCGGCGAGATACATCAACTTCGCTTCTTTTCTCTTCCTAAGCATTAATTTAGGGAATGGGGTGCAGAAAAATGTCATGGGCTCACCTGAAGCTGTCACTGGGGACGGCTGTCCTGCTCTTGTGTATGTAGCAGACTGTCTGTCCTGCTATGTCCATTTGGCTAAAGCTGGTAATGGGGACTCCAGGATAGTGGACGTACTCCACTTGGCCATACTGTGGTGGGGAAGTGATGAGGTAGAGTAATTCCTCAGGCCTGTCTGCTCCGTCCACAGCCAGAAGAGTGGCCGTCGTCAAGAGACCTCTGTCACCTTTGGCTACCACGAGTGGTTTCGCATGAATGACAATATCACCTGCATGGCAAGGAAACTTTAGTTAAGATTCATATTTAAAACACTTGATGCCCCTGTTGCTGAAGACAGCACAGGCTACAGACACAGGGCTTGGAGGGACTGAGCAGGATATGACCTGGAAACTTCAGTATTCTCCAGGGATTGAAGGCACTGTGCAAGCTGCCAAGGGAAGAAAGCAGTCAATAGTTCCTACTCAGCTACACAATCTCTCACCCTCTATCAAAGAAGCTTCTTTTCACAGGAGATGGAACCATTACAGAAGTTCACACCTGGTCAAAATGCAGAGAACAGCTGACGTGGGGCCCCCAACCTCAACGGATGTATTAACATTGCAACGTGAAGCTCAGGAAACACAGTAGAAGAGGGGCCAGAAAAACTGGAAATCAGTAGATCGAAATGTCTGCAGAGATAGTGTCTTCTATATATGAGGGAAGCTGCACATGTGAAATCTTAACAATACGGTTACCTACACAAGACCTGAAAAATGACAATACCGGGTTACATGCCAATGTATATAAGGGAAATTTCACAAGGCTCAATCAACCCTTGGAAGGGGAACTGTAGAGAATCAATGGCTGCTTGAAACAGGCAGAATCAGTGTTTTCCAGGAATGAGTCACTGATAAGTTATCCAACCCCAAGGAGTCAGCCTTAAACACACATTCGTATGAGCACCACTAAACAGATTCAGCAGTGAGGTGTGTGTGTGTGTGTGTGTGTGTGTGTGTGTGTGTGTGTGTGTGTGTTTGTGTGTGTTTGTGTGTTTGTGTGTATAGCAATAGTAATAAAAGAAGAAGGCAATAATTTGAGAGGGGGTAGGCGGTACATGGAAGGAATGGGAGGAATTGGAGGGAAGAGGTAAGGATGGAAATGAGCAAATACAATATTCATGTATGACATTGTCCAAATTTTTTTTTAAATTAAAAAAAATGTTATTTCTGTGATGGTGAATGTTCACTGTCAACTTGTTTAGATTTAGAATCATCATGGAAACACAACTCTGGCTGTGTCTATTACAGTGTTTCCAGGAATTTTAACTGCTAAGGACTCTCCCTGAATATAGACAGTGTCATTAGTAGACAGGGACAGAATAAATGAAAAAAGAAAGCAAGCTGAGCAGCAGGCTTCAGTTTCCTTTTTCCTGAATGTGTATGCAAAATGGGTAGCTAGCTGCCTCAAGCCCTGACCACTAGACCTTCCCACCATATGGATCATCTGGCCCCTTAGCACTAAAAGCCACAATAAGCTCTCTTTCCCCAAGTTTCCTGTTATTGGGTATTCAATTGCAGAAATGGGTACTGTAACTAATATGATGCCCAAAGTAAATATAAAAGACAAAGGCCAAACAGTACTCAAAACTAATCTGCTATGAGAAGGCCTTTGTTTTGGAGACAAGGTTTCTCTGTGTAGCCCTGGGTGTCCTAGAACTTGCTCTGTAGACCAGGCTGGCCTCAAACTTGGAGATCTGTCTGCCTCTGCCTCCCAAGTGCTGGGATTAAACGGGCATGTCACCACCACCAGGCAAGGCCTAACTAATGAGGAAAGAACAAGTCATAAGGACTGAGCAAACACTTAACAGAAGAAGCAAGGGCTCATTTTAGAATACACCTATTCTATAGTGTTAAAGGAAATACACAGATGAGTGTATAAATTAGTAAGATAAGGGATTAGCACATAGGCTGGTGATATTTCACAAACCAGGGATAATATTCCAGTTTCATTTACCAGAGATCCATTAAAAACAGTCACCTCTAAAATATAGTTTTGAGTTAGAGATATAACTCAGTTTTAAAGTGCTTGCCTAGCATGCACAAGGACCAAAGCTCAACTCTTATCACTACAAAATAAGAAAATAATAAAAATGAGAAGAGGTTGCTTCATGAGAAGCACAGGAATGGGGGCTTACTGTGGGGAGGAGCTTTATCCCAACCCCCAGACTACAGATTCAGAGATTGGGCTGTGGGGACACTACTTACTGCTAGAGTCTATCTCTTAATGAAAGCTGGAGACAGAATTGGCTGTAAGTCCCTCATAAGGCACAATTCATAACCACTCCCTCTTCAGTAAACAACACTAAATGGGCTAATATTGGACAACAAAGATAAAATATGTGAAAATAGATTAGAAACATAAAAGCCAGTAAGATTCTTTGGAGAATGTGAATGGCCCTATATGTTCGTATGTTTTAACACTTGGTCCCTAGTTGGTGAAAGTGATGGGAAGGATTCATAGGTGTGCTCTGTTGAAGGAGATGAGTCACTGGGTTTCAAAACTACAGGCCATTTCCAGTTAGCTTTTTGCTACCTGCTTGTGGATGTAAGTTCTCAGTTACTGCTCTGGAGCCATGCCTGCTTGTCTATTGCCACATTCCCCATTTGGATGGTTATGGACTAACCCTGTGAAACTGAATGTTCCACTATCGCCTTGGTCACAGTGTCTCTTCACAGCAATAGAAAGGTAACTCAGACAAATCCCTTAAGAAAACAAAAGTGAAAGGAAAACATCAAGATGGTGTCATTTACTTTTACATTTATTTAGTGTGTGTGTGTGTGTGTGTGTGTGTGTGTGTAGGTCAGGACAATTTGATTTGCAGGAATTGGTTCTCTGCTTCCACCATATGGGTTTGGTGGATTGGAATCAAGTTGTCAGGCTTGGTGACAAGTTCCTTTACCCAGTGAAATATTTTGTTGGCCTGAGATGATACAATTTTACATGAGTATTTCTAACAAGAGCCACTAATGTACACACACACACACACACACACACACACACACACCTCACAATATGAAACAGATACACTCATATATACACCATACCCCACCACACACACACACACACACTACACACTACACACATAAACTCATACAGCACACAACACCCTCCTACTCCCACCCCACCCCACCCAAACCCTTTCTCTGTCTTTCAGGATATTTGCCAATGTCTGGAGATATCTTATTTGTTTGTCTGTTGTGTATGAGTGTTTTGCGTGCTAGCGTGTGTAGGTGCGTGCATGCACGAAACTTGAGTTACAAATGGCTCTGAGTCATCATGTGGGTACTAGAACCACAGGTCCTCTGCAAAAGCAGCAAGTGCTCTTAACTCTTGTATCTTCTGTCCAACCAAAACTCTGGAGACATTCTTGGTTGTCATTAATTGAAGATTCTATTAGCTTCCACTGGTCAGAGGCCAGCAATGCTATTAAACATACCACAATTCCCAAGGAAATTCCCACCACAAAGATTATTCACTCAAAAATGCCAGGGGTGACAAGATTTCGGAATTTTGTTTCAAATGACCATGCTGGTATTTTGGGCATACTGTGCTTTTTTTTTTTTCCTCTCCCTCTCCAATTGAAATGCAAGAATCAAAGACCATTCTAAATTCAAATGAAAATCTAAGCTGCAGATGCTCTGAGGTAACCACAATAAACACATGGAGGCAGTAAGAGGAACAAAGAAGGGAGAGCGGGGATTCAGTGTTGCAGGGCACTTTTATCAGGAGCAGAGCCACCTCTAGGGGGAGGAAGAGCACGCAGCTCCTGCCTTGTTCCTGCTCTCCAGCACTGTGAAGACTGAGTATAGATAAATTACAGACCTGTGCATACTAAATGTCTTCTAAAGGCATCCTTTCTGCTGCTGTGGCAACCACAGCATATCACACCACAGCTGGAAGATGAAAGATTGTATGTAATAGGTCCTAGATAGAACTAAGCCTATATTCCAAATAGAGGAGATGGAACAACCAGCTACTCAGTATGGTTCTATTTGAGATAAGTTGTGCTTGGGCTGGGGAGATATCTCAACAGTTGAGAGCAATGGCTGCTCTCTGTAGAGGACCTAGATTTAGTTCCCAGCAGCTCACAACCATTTGTAACTCCAGTTCCAAGGTATCCGACACCCTCTGGTCTCCACAGACACCAGGCACACAGTGGTACACAGACAATCATGCAAACAAAGTTCATACACATACAAAAAGAATTTAAATAAAAATATAGATCTCTTTAAAAGTTATACTTGTGAAGTCATGAGAAAAAGCATAAGCAGCTGATAAATGACCTTTTAAGGAACGTAAATTAAAACAACAGAAACCCAGGACACAGTGTTGAACAGTGATAAAACATCATACAAAGACGCAAGGAAACTCGCAGGTGTCTGTGGAATGGCTTCTCCCATTCTGTAAAGCTAAGGCAGTGAAAAGAGCCTGTGCTGACATGTCACCTGCTATGTGCCAAAATGCTAGTGTATTCCATTTGCCTGGACACTTTCTGAACACATGATTGTTCTACTTAAGTTTCTACTGTGGTGATAAAAACACTGACCCAAATCAACTTGAGAAAGGAAAGAGTTTCAGCTTACAGGTTACTTATTCCATCACCAAAGGAACCCAAGGATAGAAACTAGAGGCAGGAACTGAAGCAGACATCATAGAGGGACACTGCTTACTGGCTTGTTCCCGTGATGTGTTCAGCCTGCTTTCTTCTATATCCCAGGGCCAAGAGGTATAGGTTCCAGGAACCAGGACCAGGTTCAGGGATGCTGCCATCCACAGTAGAATGCCCCCCACACACAAGTCATTAATCAAGAAAATGCCCCCAGAATTGCCTACAGTCTAATCTGATAGAGAAAATTTCACAACAGAGACTACATCTTCCCAGGCATCATGATGTCAAAACCCAACCAGCACAGTAACATTTTTGCAGAGAAGAATAAATATACCTAGCATCATCTACCTCATCTATCTGACTGTTCTTAGTCATAGAATACATTTTATAACTGGAAAGCAAATAAATGAAATGTAATATAAGCCACCCCCCCCAAAAAAAAAACCAAGATTAACTTGTACCAAAAAATAAATAATTCAGGACAATTGTAATTACTGCACACACATAAAATAAAGTTGTTTTTAAAAAATTGTATGTAAATCACAGAATTTAATTCTGAGCATCCTGGCAAACAAGGCAAAACAAGGAAGCGTTTAGTCAACAAAGCATATATTAAGAATCAAAGAGGAAGCTGGGCAGTGGTGGTGCATGCCTTTAATCCCAGCACTTGGGAGGCAGAAACAGGCGGATGTCTGAGTTCGAGGCCAGCCTGCTGGTCTACAGGACAGCCAGGACTACACAGAGAGACCCTGTCTTGAAAAACCAAAAAAAAAAAAAAAAAAAGAAAGAAAGAAAAAAAAGAAAAGAAAGAAAAGAAAAAAAAGAATCAAAGAGGATTTGATCAAAAGAAAAAAAAGAATCAAAGAGGATTTGATCTGAAAATGTTTAGGCCCTGGGATTGTGAATAAGGTATGATTCCTAACCTGCTGGTGTAAGTTACAATCATAAATTATAGAATAGTGGCAGTTGAGTATCAAGAAGTTACATTTTTCCTTCATTTCTTTGTTTTTGTTCTTTTGTTTTGAGTATGTCGGTGTTTTGCTTAAGTGTGTGTCTGCGCACCATGTCTGTGCCTGATCCCTACAGAATCAGGATACGTTTCTCGGCCTGCAGTACACAAATGTGTATGCTTATACTAGCTCATTTCTACTGACAACTACTGGCAACAACAATCATGGACAAACAAACACCCTCTTACCTTTTCCCACGTCTTCAATAATGATGTGACAGTCAAATGCCGGTGACCTGTTGTCTTCATCCCAGAGGTAGAAGGTGAAGCTGTCTCCATCCTGGGAATCCATTTTACCAGCATGCATGTATCTTAGCAAGTTCAGATCCACATCCTCCTGGGTGCACTGCATGCCAGTGGAGAGAGGGACCCAGTCCCTCCCTATCTGAAAGGTGCCACAGTTAGGCAGGTACCCTGGCTTCCCCAGGTCTCCTAATGAATATCTTTCCCAGGTCCTGAAAACCTCTGATAGGAACACTTGGGTGAAATTCTACACTAATTTTTGCCATAGGAGCTTATATTTTTCCTTTCAACAAAATATATTAAAATAATTAAAGACCTTGGGTAAGAAACAGCATCAAGCAGAGGACTTTTGACAAAGTCATTCAACAGCCCTGATATTTCCAAGGTATTCATCCTCAGTAATCATGGCTGATTAAATAACCCAATTAACGAGAGCAGATGGGTAATCAGTTGCTGGAATGGGCTGCTTAGAAATGAAGTGCGTTTCTTTTAGAATTCCATTTTTAAAATTTATTTTAGATTTTAAATTTTGTGTATCTAATAAAACACCTTTTCATCAGCATGGCTTGCGTTTCCAGGCTCATTTGAGTAAAACAAAGCCAGAATGCACTTCTGAATCTTCCCCTAGTCCACTGTCTATACTTACTAAAACCTAAAGAAAGCTGTCAGATTCCCATCACCCCCACACACATACACACATGCACACACACACACACGTGCACACACACATGCACACACACATGCACACACACATACACATGCACACACACACATACATGAACATGTACACATAGGCACAGATGCACACACACACACGCACACACACGCACACACACACACACACACACACACACACACACACACGAACATGTACACATAGGCACAGATGCACACACACAGTAAGTAGAAAGTATAAACTGTTAACGCCATCCATATTTTCCATCAGAATCTTCAAAGCCCAAGTCAACCATAATTAAGTATTTGTTTCGCACAGTTTGAGGCAGAAATGGTGGCATTTTTGTTAAAAGAGGCTTTTATGCTGACAGAGTAGCTAACAACTGGAGAAGTATTAGGGAATAAAATACTAAACCTATATTGTATTAATAATCCCACTTTAATTCTCTTCAGTTCCAAGCAGAGCTTTTCTTAAGAATAGCTCACAGAAGTCATTCCATCCAACTGGAGAAAAATGTCAGTTCCAGTGACTCACCATGCACAGTACACGTCAGTTTGTCTGTCTGGTCAACAGACTCATAAGTCATTTGTGCTTTCTCTTTTCTTAGTCACCCGCCCCGGGTTCCAGTGAGTCTTAGCTCTCCTCTCACACAAGTCTCACTCCTCCTAAACTCTTCTACTTGGTGGGATTTCTTCTTTATTATTTTGTCCACCTGACATTTGCGGACCTATGCTCTACTTCAGGTCCACTGGGTAAAGGTATTTATGGTACAGTGGTTAAGCTGCTTTTTAAAAAATGAGGTCTATTTTCAAATAAAAATTTTCTGTTTTAGAACCAGGCAGCATGAGATCCTATTTAACTTTTCCTCTTCATACTATTCTCCTAGAAATAAAATATAGAGGAACGCATCATTTTCCCTCGTTTCTAATTCTTCATTTACATTCCCAAATATGAGCTTGACTTGACAGAATCATCTGATGCCAGAAAGAAAAAAAGAGAAACTCAAAGTGAAAACAAAACAAAATAAACAAACAAACAGAGATGAAGGGGAGATAACAAGAAAATAAGAAGCTGTGAGAGCCAGGGCCCAGAGGCCCAGTCCCAGCCTCAGTCAGCCAGCCTCGGTGAGCCCGAGGGAGGTGTGAGAAAATGGTGTGCAGCCTGCTGGGACCCTGGACCCATCTGGATGTTCTCATATCCAAAGCAAGTCAGGCCCCAAGCCACCCAAACGTGTATACTCTCCCTGCGTTTCTGCTTCATTACACTTTGAAATGAAATAAGGACACAGCTGTACCTCAATTTACATCAGCGATTGCTCTTCTCTCTGACTCTCTGTGGTACCCACACTCTGTGACAACCAAGCTGTTCCCCACAGGATAAATCCTTGCTGCCTTTCTATTCTAAGCTGAGCCTGTGTTAGATTAAGACTCATGCATTCAGGTAATCACACCAAGGCTGGCTAGACATCGTTGCTAGTCTCTAGCCACCATTCCGATAAACGTTTTTGACCCATGAGTCAGCCGACCTTCTCAAGTGGCTGATCTATGATTCGTGTTGGACTAGCCATTAAACATCATGCATGCAATCTGTACAGGCTAGACATCCACTATCACGGGACTAAATGGAAGCAAGATGATTTGAGCAAACTCCGGGAACAGTTAGCACCAGAGCCCGAGTGACTTAGCCCTTCACATGCCTTCCGGTTTCCGTGCTTTTTGCTTTCTATTAAAGGGTTAAGTTTGGGAACACGTACAAATCCCAGTGTTTAGATTTACTGTCACAGTTCGCCAGATTCTAATACGGCAGTTAGTAAGATAAGACAGCCATCGGTGAGTGGGTAGGAGGACTACCACATGGAGCATAGTTTTTGATTCAAGATTTTGACCTCTTGTACATTCATGTGAGGTTGGAAAGGGGCTTTATAACAAAGACACTAATAGATACAGATTTTAAATGTTGCCGAGCTCCTGAGTATGCTTAGGATATGGCAGAGAAAATGAGAGAGGCAATGAGGAGGGGTACAGGAATGGGAAAGCAGGACACAGACGGTAAGGAATGAGGGAATAGAAGGGAAAGAGCAGGGGAGGCGTTGGGGAGGGAGGAAAAGAAGTGGCAACAAATTTAAAAGTTTTCTTAACAGGAAAAGTAAGTACCTTTGAGTGAAAACTGCATATTCTAGAATCAATTCAATGGTGTAGATGTGTATGTTGATAACTTTTACATCTACTTTGGGAAATGAAGGCTAAAGGACTTTTGTGTGGGTCATCCACCCCCAGTCTCCAGCGAGCCTAGGGCTAGATAGATTGCTCACTGGTTAAGAACACAAGCTGCTCTTGCAGAGGACTGGGGTTTGGTTTCTAGCACTCACATCAGGCAGCTCATAATCACCTATAATTCCAGCTCCAAAGAATCTAAACTGTGGGCATCTGCGCACAAGTGGCACATATAAACTCACACAGGCACGCATACATGGAAAAAATAATGATTAATTAAATAGGTGTTTTAAAGGGCCACTTACCTTAAGTTGAAGTTGTCCATTTTGGGGAAGTCTTTCAAATAAATAGTGAATCTTCTTTCTGGGTGAGTCTTTATCTATGGCTGAAAGAACAGCACTAGACAGAACTCGAGTATCGCCCACAGTCATTGAGATTTCAGCCTTTCTGTAGAAAGGAAAGTACGTGTGTTCATATGAAAATGGAATGATAGCTAGGCCATCAGGGGACACTCATACTGGTTATCACAGGCTATCATAGGTCCCACCCTCAAGAAATAAGTAATAAGCAGCATCCAAAGCACTGGAAACAGTTGTATACCAATCTCTGGAAAGGGGGTGTGATCTAGTCAAGAGATGCTTTCTCATTATTTTATGGGTAAAACATTACATCTTTATGTTAGATATATTTTATACAACAATTTTGTTTCCATTATTTCTTCTAATGCTTACAATGTCTCCATGAAGAAAGGAAGTCAGGTATCGTAGATCTAACCATATAGACAGAACCCTACTGAAAGCAACTTATATAATAATGTCTCAAAGCTCATCCTGAAGCCTCTCCTGAGGTTGACACTCTTTGTCTATTTCTGGTTTTTTAATCTCTTCCTTCCTCCTGAAAAGGCCCCTGGTACATATGGTCTTTCTAGCAGCTCGTCTTCCTGAAGAAACGGGTCCTCCAGGCTAGCTTCTGGCATCTGGATGGCTAACTGAAAGCATGCACAGATAGGGCAGCCAGCAGCTGCTGCTTCCATGTGGCCACTGCAACTTTCCCCCGGCCTCACCCAAGTGAGGAAAGGGTCTCTTTCTACCAGTGTTCTAGCTCTCCACTGTGATCACAGTGAGCTCACCTCTGACTACTTCATCTGCCTCTGATGTTTTGTTTTGAGAAAGATGAAGAATATTGAAGTCCTAGACTTGGGACACCAAGTCTCACAACTGACATCAGCAACCACTTCTCTCATTCAAAGTGGTATTCTTGCTAGCCCAGGACTGGCAACTTCCCTGATATGAGGAGGGGGGGCAAACTTCATCTACCTCTCCAATGAGGAGGATGACTCACAGCATTCTAGAAGGCTAATGAGTCAGGTAACTGGGCCTTGTGGAGATTAGTGGTATCTTTTATAAGATGAAACATAGCCTCAAATCACTATTTGATGAGGCTGGTAGGAGAAGTGTCAGAATTACATGCCAGGGATGGCGAGTACCACAATCTGAGTTGCCCTAAAGGGACTTTGGGGAAGAGGACTGTGTAACAGGTAATTTATACAGAAAAGAGTTCCGGAAGTAGAAAGAGGGTAGCTGGTGAGAAGGGATAATGAAAGGGATAATAAATGACTGTTTTTACTGCTAATAGCACTTGAGGCTCAGTCCTACTAGAATCTTTTAACTCTTGTTACTTTAAGGAAAGGGATCTAACTAAGTTGCTTAGGATATCTCTAACCTTTAGATTCAAGACATCCTTTTGCCTCGACCTCCCAAGTGGCCGAGACTACAGATGCACACCTCAGTGCCCAGCTAGGATCTTTGGAAGAGCCATATAGAGTGTGACTTGGATTAAGCTTCTGAAGGGTAGGAAGGAGGGAGATTTGTCTTATCTACTATCTCCCATCATTACTGACTCTCTGCTCCATGGTTACTGACTGTCTGCCTTGTGGTTACTGACTGTTCCCACCATTACTTACTGTCTAATCCATAGTTAACTACTGTCTGCTCTGTAGTTACTGACTATCTGATCCCATGGTTCCCGACTGTCTGTTCTCAGCATTACTGACTGATCTCATGGTTACTAACTGTTGTTCTCACAGTTACCAACTCTCTGCTCCCACAGTTACCAACTGTCAGCTCCCATTGTTACCTACTGTCTGCTCTCACCATTACCAAGTGTCTGCACGAATTGAGGCAGGTTCCTAAGGAGGGCAGTGGAGTCACAAATTGTAAGCATCTGAAGCAGAGCACTGATCCTGTGCACAAGACAGGTGGGTAAGGTACTGGAACTCAAGGACAGAAGCACCTAACACAGCATCTAAATGAAGCATCAAAGAAGTGGGATCACATGCTGTCAGAGACCAAGCTACTCTTGGCAGAAATGAACAGTGGGTCAGACTGTCTTTGTGTTTCTAGAACAGAGATAACTGCTTGTAATAATGACAATGAAGAATATTTGTGATCGCTCTCTGTGTACAATCTTTGGAGCATTTTCATGTGTCTTTCTTGTAACAACCATATGAAAAGAGTGCTAACATCATCCCCATCCATTGAAAGGCAAAAGGAGAGACAGAGAGAATGTTTAAGGCCACACTTCTGTC
Organism: Rhabdomys dilectus; assembly: GCA_019844195.1. Taxonomy (NCBI): domain Eukaryota; kingdom Metazoa; phylum Chordata; class Mammalia; order Rodentia; family Muridae; genus Rhabdomys; species Rhabdomys dilectus. The sequence continues at coordinate 914,236 of JADRCG010009743.1, forward strand.
TCACTCAAGATTTCGTAACCACCAGCTACACCCTGGGTCCTAATAACAAAATAAAGAAAAAGAAGAAGATGAGATGCAGATGAAGACAAAGAATGGAGGATGTTCTGGGAGGAAGGAAGAGGAATTCTGTGAAAAAACCATGGGTAGAAGAGAAAGGGGAATCACTGCTTCCTTTCTCAGGAGAAAGGGAAGGAGGAAAAGAAAGGAAAAAGTTAAATGTCTGAACTGAGAGCAGACCAGTCAACCAGATCTGACCATTGCACTTCGTGCGTGTGAACTGAAATGTCACACGTGGTTCACAGGTGTGTTCAATAGTTATGCTCATTAGAATGTTTTCTTTTACAAAGGATGGACTCTGAAGTAGAGCTGAAAGAGATTTGGGATTCTGTAACTGTAGCTGTTGCTGGGAGGTGAGCAAGACTGTGGCTCTTCAGCAGACAGACTTCTTTATATCTCTGGTCTTGGTCAATGAGTGGCTGATGAATTAATCAAATCATGTATATGAATTATTCAGTAAAATGTCTGACACTTAGTAAGTACTTAATACACACTGGCTTTTATCTTTCCCCCTTCTTCAAGTGATGACTACAAAGAGGTTTGTAACAGTATAATATCCTCCCATCCCCACTGTCACAGGTCTTCCAATATAGTCCATGCTGGCCTCAAACTCACTGTGTCACCCCAGGCTAGCCATGAATTCATCCTGCTTCCTCTTGGGTTCCAGAAAGACAGCATCTTTTACATCTATAAATCAATGTCAAACCAGTTTGACATTCCAGCATTGAAATAAAGACACAGACATTTCATATATATTCTTTGTTGAACTGCTGTCTGAGAATCAGTCTTCTAAAATATTATTATCAGCATTTCCCATAACACTTTCTTCAGAAAATTTGGCAGCCAATAAAGAATGATGTTCTGACAACTTAAGGTAGGGATTTGTCTGGTCTTTTTTTCCTATATAGTCCGGGAGACTTTGGGAGTTTAGAGGTTTCCAGGAAGGTGTTCCTCATCCCAGCAAAACTTAATGCTTAATGGCTACACTATTAAATAAGGGGGAGTCTCAGTGGAGGTTCCAAGAGCCAGACACACGTCTGCAGCTAAAGAGCTAGGCCTTCTAAAGGTCTTTGCAGTCTGAAGTATGACACTTGACAATTGTAGAAGAAATCGTTGGCACTAGAGAAATGCAACTCTGTGCAAGTTTTGCAGTTCATAAGACTAGAATTCTAAGAGTAGCATTGTGATATGCAGTAGTGGGGTGGTGATCCATCCGGGACATAGTTCAGATTAGCAGACCATGAAGCACCAGGATGAACTAAGTGGGACTGAACATTTCCCTTGATCACTTTTAGTTAAAAGTTTGAGGAAAAGGACTGTTGGCAGTTAACATTGTAACTCGAGTTATAGATTGCACCGTGTGTGTGTGTGTGTGTGTGTGTGTGTGTGTGTGTATGAGCACGTATCTTTTAAGGACTGGCTGTTTTAGCTACGCTTCCTAGTATCTGCCCTGGATGTTCCTGATGCCTGAGTGGCAGGGCAGTCGTGGAAGATGCGCTTGGTAGGAGCCTGGCTTCTTCCTGTGGTCTGAGTGTCACAGAACTTTATGGAAATCAGAAATGAGCCCTTTCAGGCAGCTCACTTGCTTAGCATTGGTGTCTCATCATTCACTGGGGTGATGTTTACTGAGATGGTTTTAAGGATTTTATGTTTCCCATCTGACAGCTGGATCACGAAGTTATCAACAGAGCTCTCCGAGTCATCATGGGCATAGGCCAGCTTCATTCCTGGAAGAGGAAATAGGAGAGAGTCTTCCTTCTTGTTGAACTGTCCACATGGCTCAGATACTCCATTCTAATACCAGGTTTTGGTGTTCAGAAAGCTCACCATTCAGTGTGTTATAGGAGCATGAGCTCTGTTTTGTGGAGTCTTTCAGAAGCCCATTAAATTTTCTTATTTAAATAAGGAAACCACGTAAACCATAAAAGAACAAAGGTATTACAGTGATTAAATGAATATGAGAAATGAATTCTTGTAGGAAATTAAGGTAAAATCTATCTTGAGCCAGTCATCAAAATGAATCATACGTAGTTCCAAACGTCACTATACAAGCTACCTTTAGTCATTTTTTTAAAAAGCCTAACTAATGGTCCTTTAGATACTCAGCTGAAAACTTTAATTTACTATTTACAAAATTGTCAAATCTCTAGAAATACTAAGGGATTTATGCAAAATGTTTACTGACATGTTGACTATTAATGCCAAGAAATAAAAAATAATTACTTAAAATAAAACAGCTATGAAAACATTGTAGCATATATCCATATAGTAAAACACCATAGTTGGAAAAACTACTCCAAGTCCATGAAATGATTATAATGTCAGTTACCTAAAATGGCAGGAGGTTGGTACAGGAGGTAAATTCTGTATGTTTAAGGGTAGAATATTTGTGAGAATATATTTACATTGTTTGGGTTACTTTTAATATATCCATAAATGAACCAAAAAAAAAGCCAAAATACAAATAAAACCTAACATTTGAAAATGTCATCAAGATATACATTTATTTAAGAATTTTTTTATTTTTTGTTCCAATTAACTATGCTATCCAAACTTACACAATGAGTGCATGATACTTATTTAATCTGATAATAATAACCAATAATATCACTTAAAAAAAAAAAACAAAAAACCTCTCAGGCTGGAGAGATGGCTCAGCGCTTAAGAGCACTGACTGCTCTTCCAGAGGTCCTGAGTTCAATTTTCAGCAGCCACATGGTGGCTCACAACCATCTGTAATGGGATCTGCTGCCCTCTTCTGGTGTGTCTGAAGACAGCTACAGTGTACTTATATGCATAAAAATAAATAAATAATTTAAAAACCCTCTCTGGGGCCTTCAAATGGTACTTCCACAACTTCTCCCAAAAGCACAAAACGAATAAATAAATAAATGTAAAGACAAAATATTCTAAACTGTATTCTTTCCTCTTTAGATGCAGATTCCCTGTGTAGCTAAGACCGGCCTTGAAAGCCTTGAGTTCTTAGTTCTGAACTCAAGGCTCTTCGGGGTTCTGGGATTACAGGTATGCATCATCTAACACAGCTCAGAAAACACAAATGAGTGAATGATAAATGAATGAATGAATGATCAACAAAACTCAGACTTTCCTGAGAGTGAATTTTAAGCCATTATTCCCTTTCCCTGTGCCTGTAACAATGTTATTTGCTGCACATGGTGCACATAAGAACTGATTTGGTCAGATCAGCCTGGAAGTTCCAGAATCCATTTCTTTACAACTCACAACTGAGATGATAAATTGGATTTTCATATTCGAACATGAGATGTCATCTGCAATTATTACAAAATAACCTTGGGGACAAAGAGACCACATTCTAATTAGAGAAATAAATACTTAGAAGACAGTAGGAAACAAGCCAAAAAGTACGAGGACAAAGTAGGCACAGAGGAGAAAGGTCTGGAGAGTAGGCGGGCTTCCTGTGGGAGGAGAGCAGAGTGCTGCATTCTGAAGGTGCCATCTTGGCCAGCCCAGGGTGAAGGAAGAGCTTCCAGGTCGGGAAAGGAAACACAGAGAAGAAAGAAGAGTGAGGTTAGGTACTAATTCTAGAACTGCATACTTGCTCATATTTTTTAAAAGTATTTTTATACATTGAAAATGGGACAAGTCCTTTTTAAAAAGTAATTAAAAAACAATTCAGCCTGCTCCAGTGTGTCTTTTCCCTAAAGAACGCATTAGCTCTGCAGAGACTAATGAATGGTTATTGTATGTGGATCTATATTTGTTTCAACTGTAAAAATTTTGGCAGACAAGCCATGATCTGAATCGTTGGAAAAGGAAATCTTAAATTATGATTAAAATTCTGTGTTAAAATACCAAAGGTCACAAATATAATTGTTAATGGTATTCTAAAAGTTAAAGAAAACACGCCATTACATCTTCAACCGCCTCCAGTGTCTGGCTAGAGCAGCATACCCCTTGTTAATCAAGAGCTCATGATTCAGAGTGAAGAGATAAGATACATATTCTTCCTTGCCCCACATTTCTATGATTTGTTAGTATCTTTAGAGGAGTAAACAGTTCTTAAATTTACATATTAATTAACAAAAAATTATAAGCATGAAACATAACATGGCATTTTGATATACGTGACATGCTTGAATCAGACTAATGTGCATTGCTTTACCTTATATGTGAACGTGTGTTCTCTTAGTAACCTTCAGCTACCCTACATATTATTTACTATAATCACCACAGTGAACAATATATGCCTCCAGTATTGCCCTCCCCTCTCCTTCCCAACCTCATGTCTTTTTTATTGTTATTAATTACCTTCTGAGTCTAATATTTGGGGTTTCAAATTTTTTTACAGGGCTGAAGTTTTCTACCCTTTGATCAACAGCTTCTCATTTCTCTCCTCTCCCCTAACCTCTGGTAACCACCCCGATCTAATTTCTGTTTCTACTACGTGACTTGTTTAGCATCCAAACAGGGGTGAGCTAAGTCTTTACATCAGCAACAGCAGAGAAGCAGAAGTGGGACGCGACCTACCATTCTTGAGAAGGTCCATGGAGAAGTTGTGAATTTCCTGTACCAGTTGCTTGATCTGATGAGAGTCCTTGCTGACGGCCGCATTGACAAGGAGGCCATGCTGGGGCTTGCGAGCGATGCTGAAGAGCAAGGGGTCCTTGGGGACATCCCTGTCAGCAGCACTGATGATAGAAGAATCCAGTTCTATCATGTGACCCTCATACACCTGAGCGGAGCAAGTCGGCAGAGTGAGAAGTGCAAAATAGAACCTTTTCTCTACCCATTTATCCAGAAGAGGCTGCTTAAAAATCCACCCCAGTTATACGAAGGTATCCCATTTCAAATCTTTCATGGCATTTTCAGATACTGGGTTCTAGAAAAGGAAATTTCTAATTAACAGAAATGTAAAAAGAAATCTATCATCTCCCTCACATCTTTTCTAAAGATTTCAAAGTTCTTCTTAGTTCCATGTACAGCGTGGGATACATGATTAAACCATCTGCATGGGGCTGGTGAGAAAGTGCAATAGCCAAAGGTGCTTGCCACAAGCCTTAGCAACCCAAATTCAGTTCCCGAAACTCACAGAAGCCTGGGAGAACCGAGTCCACAAAGTTGTCCTCCATCCTTAACATTTGGACTACTGTATGTGTGACCCCTCCTCACCCTCACATATATTTCCATGCAAAACCACATACAATGAAAAACTTGATTAGAAAATGTACACACTAAACGATTCAAAGGGTGGGGTGTGGTAGGGTGTGGTGGGGTAGGGTGTGGTGGGGTGGGGCAAAAGTATGCTTTCTCTCCAGAAGTCAGGAAAGTTCAGTGTAAAAGCGAATCTGGAAGCTTTTCTTCAGACACGAATCCATTTATTTAACTCAGAACTCCTAGTTTCTACCATGTTTAGGTTTCTATCTGCTTTGGAAGTAGCAAATACTTACTGCATACACGGAGCAAACTTGGTGTTTCTTTTTTAAATTTCATACATTTGTATGATGTATTTTGATCACCTCCCCATCCCCTTCTACTCCCCCTAGTGCCCCTCCCCCTCCTTCCTCATGTTGTTAGTCGTAGCCTTCTGAGTCCAATATTTGGTGCTTCAAATTTTTATTTACATAGTAGGTACATTTTGTTTGAGTGCTGTGGAGATGACTCAGTAGGTATGAGTTCTCGCTATGAAACTTTGAGGAGCTGAATTCAAGTTCCCAGCACCCAATAAAAAGCTGGATGTGGCCAGGAGAACACCTTTAACCTAGTACTGTTGGGGGACAGAGACAGGAAGACTTCCAGGGGCTGCTGGCTGCCAGCCAAGCTCCAGGTTCAATGAGAGACCTTGTCTCAAGGAAATAAGGCAGAGACTGATAGAGCAGGTCACACGATATCCTTCAATACATGTACACACAGGGACAGAGACACACAGGCACACACACACACAGCTATGCACACATGTATATATGTTCTTGCCCACACACACTGGAGTGCTTATTGAATCAAGAAAGCCACTGGCCACTTGGTACTTAGCTGTCTTGCTCACACCACCCCCCTTTTTTTTTCTCAGAGAGAGCCTAGAATAAGAAAATAATTGGTTTTTGTTCTGAAATACAGCAAGATCTAAGTAACCAAAGTATACAAATTCTACACATGCTTCCTGGGGATCTGCAATGCCACCGTGCTACATTCTGGCGGTTGTGTAGATATTCTCAAGAATCAAAGATAGGGAGGCCTGGGCAGGCCTGCCTATCAATAGTGTGACAGGGAAGGAATACTAAGAGCTGCTGGACATCAAGAAACAAGAAGGATAAAAGAGCGGAGGCCAGCAGCTGTCTTCACAGCTGAGGGGACCACACTGCGAGAACCTATACTTTCTTTCCAGTGTCTTTCAGTGACTCTGAAGGGATCTTTCTGCAGGCACGCTGTGATATTTGGCCAAAAACAGTACTGCTCCTAGCTGACCTTTTTTAAATTAAAGACCAAAAAACCATCATAGATGAATTCATAATGATACAGCTATTGAGTAACTTCTGTCAGTATCTGACTCTCCTCATCCCTAAGAACCTTAGTAAAGCAACTCAAAAACATATCATTCTCCATCTTTACAGAGCTTAACTCTGAAGCTTTCCCCCTGGACTGTGTGGTAATGGATCTCAGTTACAAAAATGGGAAATTTACCCACAAGGACGCCAAGGAGTTTTCTTAAAAAAAAAACAACAAAAAACCTACAGGACTGAATTTTGGAAATCGAATTGTTTCTTGACACTATGAGAATAAAAAAGTTTATTTTTACTTTGTGTGCGTTGGTGTTTTGCCTGCATGTTTGCCTGGGTGAATGTGTTGGATCCCTTGGAACTGAAGTTATAGACAGTCGTGAGCTGCCATATGGGTGCTAGGAATTAAACCCGGGTCCTCTGGAAGAGCAACCAGTGCTTTTAACCTCTGAGCCACTTCTCTCGGCCATTTTCAATTTTTTTCAGAATAAAAAAATTAAATAAACATACATAAAAAGCAGGTTACTATGATGAAGTTTGCAAAGGATTAGAATAAATCGAAACATGCTGATGAAAGCACAGCCATCTATACAACAAGGAAATTTCTTGAGCGGAAAGACAAATGTGGCTACATGAAAAAGAAAGAATGCTTGATGCTTAAAAGTTATCTCTGCCAATGCTCCAAGGGCCTGTGCGTGATTTGCATATATGAGAAAGCTTGGGTGAGAAACATGATCACTCCCACAAAGGGATGAGGGACAACTTCCCAGAGGACTAATTATTCCAAAAGCTCTTGCCTCAGGCAGATAAAGACAGTGAAAATAGGTGTGGAAGGGAGCATTTATAGATTTTTTTTCCTCACATAATCACTAAAGGACTCTCCAGAGTAAGCCATGAGCCAAAAGAAGAGGAGAGGCAGGAGTTGGCTCTTAAATCTCATGCTGAGGTGACACTCATGTGCCATTAAGAGTCACTAGAAAATTAAAATCAAATAAAGACTTTCACATTCAGAGTGTGATTATTTTTAACAAAAAAAATGAGGGAAATAATGACTTTGGTCAATATTAGTAAAACGATGTACTGCAAATGTTTGTTCATTATGGACATACTGTGTTTGGCCAACTTCATCATCATGACTGACTCGCAAAGAAAATTCCACATATATTTTCAAAGATGGGGAAACAGAGACTTGAAGAGAAATAAACTGCCCAAATGCAAAATTTAAAGCAGTACCCAAATTCCTTTGAGGCCAAAGTCTGTGTTTATTTCAGACATTAATGTATGTATATGAATTAACCATATACACAGATGCATGATATTTAAAAAGAACTATGCAGTGATTGTGTGTGTGTGTGTGTGTGTGTGTGTGTGTGTGTGTGTGTGTGTAGTCTTTTACTTTAGAAAATAAAGCATAGAGTATCAGGTATATTCTCTTATGTGTAAGTAAAAACAATTCTGGCGTGTTCATAAATCTTTTGGGTTACTTAGCTTGTTTATACTTCATTTCTTTGGTAGTGAAACGACAATTAAATAAAAACAACTTAAAAGCCTATTGTGAAGGTAACTATGAATGCATGGAAAGTGCGTGGAACCTACTACCCAGCAGGTACTTTATTACACAGATACATAGACATATACAGACACACACACACACACACACACACACACACACACACATATGCACACACACACATTATCTTTACCATGACCATAATTATTAGGCTAATAGTTCACAAGTGATTAGTTATATGACACAAGATTCTGACATCCTCACTCTTCACCAAATGAACATATTGGGGCCTCCTGACCAACATAAAGGGGTTAAAATCAAAAAATGATGAGGTTAAAAGGACCATTCTGGTGTGTTTCTTACAGTGATATTCTGTACCATAAGGTCAGGAGCTTCATCATTTGTGGGGTTGATGATAACATGAAATGTTGTCTCCAAGGAGCGTTGCTTCCCATCTGTGGCATATACCATGAACTGGTCAGCAGTTGGTTCCACCCTCAGGTGCCTGGACTGCACATAGTTAATGTGAGAAGCCTTCATGTCTCTCCACTGGAATGAAGCTAGCACACACCAAGACAGAACAGGGAAAGGATAAACAGCACTTCCCAGGTATCTGCAGTATTTAACAGCTGCTTCTCTGCAAAGTAGATACACGATTATAGCTCGGTCAGGTGCGATGCCCACCAGCCATCCACATAAAGACAGGGATCACAGATCTTAAGAAATGACTAAAATCTGCCTGAATAATGGACTTGTGATAACCACTAATCGGGAAGCAGGGGTGTCATGGTCACTCTCCAAACAGTTGGACTGAAAGTCAGGGAGAAGAACCCTTGGCTAAACTGTCCTTCTGACACGTGGCTCTTCTCATACTGGGTTAAGAAGGATACCACCTCTTTGACATTAGGCAGAATAACTGGAAACCAATGACTTGTCTATGTATTTGTGTAATAAAGTACGTGTAACATACATCAAGAAACTCACTGCATTGAGTAGAATTAGTAGACTTGATATTCAGCTAGCCTTAAATCAGAAGATGAAAAATGTCCTGTGTTATGAATTAAATCATGAGACAAGATGAATAACCTTTAATTTGATTAATCTTAAATCTAATCTCGCTCATGTTTTAAAATATAAATGTCTTAAGCTTGAAAAAGTAACTTAAGTATAAGGAGTTATCTTTGGAAGATTTAGGTCTTGCTTTTTTTTCTGTTTTGTTTCATTAAAGTCTCTTCTGGTTGCTGAGAAACATTTTGCTTTCAAAATTAATGTAATCTACTCAAATATTTTAGGTTTCTCTTTCAGTACCACTTACAGCAATATTTGTCAATATTTTTCAGGAATATCTACTAAATGTACTGACAAACTACAAATATGAGACTCTGTGGTTCCCACCATATTAATTATATGGCAGGGCTGTGTTGCCAGGAAGGCGTTGGAATAGGTGAGCACTTTAGCATATATTTATATATTTTTCACACATGAAGTTTCCACGTGAAGTTTCCACTTATTTCACTTATAAATGTTCATACATAGAGAACGTTAAGACAAAAATCCAACTGAAAAACAATTAAGATTTAATGTATCAGCTAGACTAATAATCGTAATAGTACTAACAATAATCTCTTGAACACATATGGTGCCTTGAATATTTTTAAATCCTTACCCATGTCCTAAGCCTGGTCTGCCATTCACGTCTATGAATACTGGCAAGACATTGTGGGTCAGGAAGCCATGACTTACCTATGCTTATGCCTATATTACTTTTCTCAAAGCCTGCAGAAGGCAGTGTGTTTTCTAGGTAGCCAAACTGGGGATGGGAAACCAAAATGAATCTTAAGTCATCCATGGCAGTGTCCCGGTCAGTGGCAGTCAAGTGATGAGTAGTAAGGGCTGCTGAGAAGCCTTCATCCACTGTGAACATCCTACCTGCATACAAAATAAACAACAGTCACAGGCCAGTGTGGTAGTTCAGTGGGTGAAGGTGCCAGCTGTCAGGCCTAATGAGCTGAGCTCAATCCCCAGAACCAATAGGGGAAGGAGGAGAAAACCAGTTCCTGCTCTCACATCCACACTGCTTCACAAAACCAGTAAGTCAAAATGTAACAAAATTTAAAAAACATACACTGTGTCTTAGCCTGAACTCCTCTATCAGAATAGTAAGAACTAGAGGGCGTGACTGCAGCCCCAACCAGAGCAAATATGCAAAAGTCCTACAGGCAAACATGCTTCCATGGGAGATGCTCGTTTTCTTGGGCATAAATTCTCCTTGCGGTGAAAATATTCAGGGGAAATGAGTGCGATTTAATTGGACTTACAGAATTGTATACTCTTTCGTATACAAGCCAGCCAGATGATAATGGAGAGACGGCAGCAACGCTAAATGCTCTGCTACAGCCCTCCAGTCATTCTCAAGGAACTCTGATTTCCCTTGTGTCTCTATAGAAGTGACAAATGAAAATAAGAATTGCCAAACTGTTTTAATGATAAGCCACTAAATGTAGTTTATGTACTCCTCAAGATCAGTCGTTACCTCTGTTTGTCAGAGCGTTAATTGCCTGAGAGCGATTATGAATTGCTCATAACGAACATCTTTTCATGCCTTGGTGCTTAATTACTCTGCTGGGATAATGCTTCCTTTCCAGAACATTGCTTGGGAGATACTTTGCAAATTACAACAAGAACATTCATACATATGCTTATTTTTTTTTCTGTGAGACAGAACATATACATAATGCCCACGAAGAGATGACTTTCTGAAAAGCACGGAAGGTTAAATATATATAAATGGTCTCTGTGGTAAACACACATCCTGTTCTAATAAAAATTATTATGGCTAAAATAAATTATTCTCTCTCCAGCAGGCAAATAATATTTCCCCATGTGAAATAAACCACCATATTTGAGGATCTCAATGTCCTTGTTGTAGAATGCACACACAAAGACGCATGTGCAGTTATAATCTATATGTGGAAATACATAAGTTTTCAAGCAGGTACATTCTTCAGTGCTGTAATATTTTATTACAGATTTTGGGTTTATTACGTATTTCTGTTGAAATGATTACTGGATGACAATTGCATTTGGTAGCTTTCTAATTTAAGCAAAGAGATCTATTTCAATGAGTCTTGGGTATGGCACTCAGACAATTATACTCATAGGAAGAACACAGTCACCTATTATAATTGAAGGTGGCTGGTTGTCGACTGGATGCACTGTGATGTTGAGCTGGTACATGGGGAAGGATTTATGAAGAGGAACAGTTGAATCAGGTCCATCGTAGCAACAGCCATTCACCAAAGGGTCAGCTTCACCATCCGAAACCACCAATACAACAGTGTCAAAACAAGGTTCGAGGCCAATCTCGCCACCTGGAAAATAAAACTGTGCTGAGTCCTGACTTTTGGAAATAGCAGCATGAACAACTTCATTCGTACCTTTTCTGCAGGCTGCAAGGAAGGAAAAGGAATTTAAGGGGATAAAAATATGAAACTCGATTATATCACTATAAAATTAAATATAGTCAGGAAAATAATACAAAAATGCTTGTCCATCTGTTGCGTCTTGTGAAAACCCTGTCAGCCACGGACCATATGGAGGAGCAAAGCAGGGCTAACAAGGGTCTGACAGTTCACAAATGAACAAGGGGGAGGCACAGAGCCCGACTGGGATGATTTCATTCTTCCCTCTTAATCCTTCCATGTTAGCAACCACTTCAGGGAAAGGCAGAAGGTGTCTGTGTCCCCTTAATAATTATCTCTCCACGTGTGCTAACCACCAGAAAAGAAACCACCAGAACCAACCACTCAGCAGTCCTGAGAGACAGGACACTGGATACGTGTAAAGAAAAGTAATTCACATCTTGGTGTTTTCTTTCAGTGTTTTCTTGACTATACACTAGCCAATCACTTACCAACAAACAGGACAGTCTATTTTCTTTAGGCAACAGAAAAGCTCTCAGTGTGTGCTCTTGGCAATTCCTAAAGTTACAAGCATGGAAACAATGCTGGGAATTCTGAAGAAAAGAGGAGGGGAGGGCAGAGTGGGGAAGAGGACGGAAAAGGAGGGGAGAGGGGAGGAAGGGAGGGAGGAAGGGGAAAGGAGGGAAGAGGAAAGGAGAGGAGAGGAGGAAAAGGAGGAGAAAAAGGGAAGGGAGGGTAGAAGAGGAAAGGACAGAGGAGGGGAGGGAAAATCCAAGCTGAAGTTTACAGAGTTCAATAGAAACCATTAGCTTGATAGCTGGTGGTAGAAGGAGAGTCAGTTTTCTTCAAAAGTATGACCCTTGGGAAATTGAAGAGTGTCCAGGCCGAGTGCCACATCCAGGAGTATTTGGACAGCAAAAATTTGACTTGATTTTAGATAGACAGACAGACAGACAGGCAGGCAGGCGTGCACACACACATACATACATACATACATACATACATACATACATGACAGATGGATGATAGATGACACAAATAGATGATACATACACACACATACACACACACACACACACACACACACACACACACACACTGGTAGATGCCTAGGTGCATATATAGATGGAGATAGGTGGGTAGAGAGGTAGGAGTGGGTCTGGAAGAAGGTGGGAAGAGAAGGCAAATACACTTCAAGTACACTGTATGAGATTTTGAAAGAATCAATTAAAATATTATTTAAAAAGAAAGCATTATCATTCAAATTTGGCAGGAATAAAAATGAGAGACCTCTTAGCTGTTCATACTGATGATAAAAAGGAAGTTGACTTAAAACATTTACCCAGTAGTTATTCAGTTGATAAACATCTATTTAATTCCTACTATGAGATAATTAGTCCTCTGGGCACTTCAACAGAAAATACAGACATTTTGCACCTCTGAAAGACATGTTTTAAAAATGCTTAATGTCAAAAGACCTACTGTGTGTTGTTTACTGTGTAATGAGAGAAAAACAAAGGCAATGTGTTTCAAAGTACCACAGATGTAGGCATCCATTAGGTTGAGCCTTTTGGAATTGCTACTGTTCAAACATTTTAACCCACTAAATGGCAATTTCATACACAGGGAGAGCTTTTTATATCCACACCAGTCACATCTGCAAACCTAACCAACCACACATTAAACATACTTGAAAAAAGTTTATCTGCACTGAATATGGAGATTTTATTATTTCCTAATCGAAAGAATATCACAATTTGCCTCAGCGTTATAAGTGATGCAAGGATTATTGAAAGAATGTGGGACTTTTCACAGGTTATAGGGAAATACTAGACTATATTCTGGAAGAGATTTGAACACCTGTGGAATTTAGTATGTAGGGTTCCTGAGACCCATCCCCTAAGTAGACCAGGTGATGACTCTATTTCAGTTGTATAATAAACATGGTTTTGTGCTTGGGAAAAAGATACAAGTGCCAGATGACAGTGCCCTGGGGCAGTTGCATGTGCCAGTGCATGGTAAGTCCTTCGGATGCTTTTGCTGGCTTTGTGCTATGCCCTGGAGGAAGAGTAAGCCTGCCAGGCAAATACCTGGGAGGTGAAAGTGGGGTCTAAAGTGAAGGGTGAAAATCAGAAAAAAAATACTGGAAAAATATCCTGAAAGAAGGAGAATTTAGTGAAAAACTCAAGGATAGCACTCAGTACCGATTTCTCCATATAAGACAGGCTTCATTTACAGCAATGGCTATACAATGGGCCTTAAGAAGGCCTGTTTAAATGGAATATAGTCTAAGAACACAACTTAAGAACTTTCTTTATTCTTACTTACTATAGTACTAGAAACTAGAAATCTTAGCAACAGAAAAAAAGGCATCAAAAATAATGTTAAATTATTCCCATTTATAGATATCACAGCAGACTCTATCAAATATTTTTAGAATGTATACATGAGTTCAGTAAATTAAACAAATACAAAACCAACACACACACACACACACACACACACACACACACGCACACATGCACACATGCACACACTCAGAATTCTTTTGTTTTCTTTTTAAAGTAGCGTTTCTAAACATAAATAGTAAACATGGCGAAAAGAAAATTAAGGAAGCAACCACACTCACTATATTTTAAAAAATAAATACACAAGCAGAAGAACTCTGCAACAAAATTCTAAAACACTGGTGAAAGAAACGATAGGAACACAAAAAATGAAAGATATCCTAGGCTCACACTGCCCAATGTGGTGGAGAGATTCAATCCAATTCCCATTAGAAAACGATCAATTTTATTAATCATCAGGAAAATGTTAGTCAAGAACACAGTGAGTTATCATCTTCCTCAGCTGAACATCCATCACCAAAAAGACAATAAATAGCAGATGCAGAGAAACAGAAAACTGTTAAAAGGAATGTAAAATAATAGGAGTTCTATGGGAAATGTTGTGCAGATTCCTCAAAAAGATTACACAGGATCCAACAATCCCACTCTTCATTGGCTACCCAAAGGAGATGAAATTTTTATACCAAAAAGATATTTATATCTTCATGTTTATTCCAGCATTAATCATGACAGTCAAAATGTGGGACCACTCCAAATACCCTTCAATGGATGCATAAATAAAGAAACGTAAAGAAATAAAGTAGAGCTTAAAACCATGATGTTAAGTGAAACAAGCCAGATGTGGGAAGCAATAACTCAGAAGTACAAGAAGGAATTGTGAACAGTATCCAGAGGAGGAGAAGAAAAACAAATGAAGAGATACTTTTACAGCCAGAGAAATGTGTTAGGGGCAGGAGTGCGGAGGATGAGAGAAGGGTCCTTTGTGGAAGAAGGTAAAGAGGTGGAATTAATGCATGGCTGTAATGCAAAGAAATTGCCAACTCTCTTTTCCTCGATCCAAACTCGCCTTTAAGACCCCTCTCTCACTTTCAAATTCCTGGCTTCTTTTTCCATTGCATCTGTGCATGTGTGTGCACATGCATAAGTACAGCTTGCTCATCTCTACAATATTGCCTGTATGCATATGCTCTCAAGGATGACCGTTTTAGTATTGGATAACAAATTGGTGGACTCTTTATTGGGGAAAACCAATTCTCACAGTCTCAGTATTCCTTAATTGTCTGTAGTTATTTATCTAGGATTGAGGCTTCCCTTGTCTAAGGTTGAGGCTACACGAGCCTTCTTCCTTCCAAGTTAGCTTGTCTACAGGGATTACCCTTGTTCAGGTCAAGTTTATGTAACCATGTGGATGGGACTTCAAAGGTGTAGCTTCTCTACCATTTCACAGCAGACTTTCTGTTCTTCGTTATAATCTTTCAGACTTCTCTCCCACAATAATTTCCTGAGCTTCCCATGCCAGAGTCGTGTTGTAGATGTATTAGTTGGGCTCCACAACTATGCATTTTAATTGGTGGTGGTTTTCTGTGACTGTCTCCATCTACAGCAAAGAGATGTTTCCTCGATGAGGGATGAGAACAACAGTTATTTGTAGGAATAAGCCAAATGTTTAGGCTGCTGTTAGGGATTCTACTGGTTTAGTGAAGTAGCGGTTGCAGGTTCTCCTCCAAGATCCATGGCTTCACTAGTCTTGGGCAGTTGGCTAGGTCTCCAGTACCAGTCATGATTTCCTTGTGGTTGAGAGGGTCTTGAGCCCAATTAGAGTGCTGTTGGTTACCACCAAGGTATGTGTGACACTACTATACCCTAGGGCTATCATGTCATTCTGGTCATTGTTCCGATTTACAGAAGTGATCGCTGGGTATAACCATTGGTTACTTTCATCCTTTGGAAGCTTGCATGACATCTTCTTGGTGGGCACCATGAAAGATAGTCCTCTGGGAGGAGGCTTTAAGGTAAGCTCCATTTCAGGGCATTCTAGGTCCTGTGTTTGACGTGCATGGTGTCTCCAGCTATAGGGATTTATCTCCTACCTGTGAGGGTGAACAATTCCCCATAGACATGCCTGCATGCCAACACAATATAGATAATTCCACAGAGACTCTTTTATAGGTGATTTTAAGTTGCGTCAAGTTGGCAGTTAAAAGTGTTCAGTACAGGTGATAAAATTAATCAAAACCACTGAAGCAAAGCTTGGAACAGATAAGTCACTAAGACATCAGATCTTTGATGCCAGAATTCTTGATATCAATTTGAACAGTGTGAAAAGAGAACCATTGGAGCAAAGAAGTGACATTTGAGGAAATGTAACATCAAAACATCCTTTGAATCCAGTATTCTTTCTAATCTACTATAACTAAAAATATATATGTGAAATCATTCCTCCAGGCCTTCCAGACCTTATTAATTAACAGTTCCTTATATGAACATCACACGAGAAGATATTTAGATGTTTATTAACCTGCCTTTTTGAATTTGGAAAGCAGTATAAGAGAACATGGTTCATCTTACCTGTGCTTTGTGAGCCTGCTAAAGATACTGCAATTATTCAATAAACAATTAGTCTTTGAGTTCCTTTCCTGTAAGACTATTTGAGATCTACAATGGGAGATGGGTGGACATAAGTTTGAGGCTGGTCTGGGTTACACAGCAAATTTTTCTACCTTTTGCCGTGTCCTAAAAATCTGAATGAGGTTGAATTCAAAAACAGAGGACTAGTATCATTGGTGGAAGAAATTTAAGACAACATAGCAGTCAGGCTCCGGCATGATTTTTACTGGATGTTCTTATCCAAGTTTACCAAGACAATTAGGAGCAAAATGAAGACGAGGAAGATGTGAAATGTGCAGTTCATTAAGCAAAAGAATATGCTGTAAGCTATGAACAAACAAGTTTCTGTGAGTGGCTGCAGTTTTTTAACATAGCAGCATACTCTGATGAGGAAATAAGGAATGTGGCTGGATAACATTACATTTCAGGAAGCAATAAAACCTTGTAAGGAGAAGGATCCAGAGCATAAAACTGTAAGCTCATTTGGAAGCCTTGGTTTGTTTGTTTGTTTGTTTGTTTAAAGAGAGAACTATGGAAGTGACGTATATGCTTGAATAGGACAACCTAGGAAGACATTTTCCAAGATTCTGCCACACAGGCACCACTCAGAGACTGCCTTCATCATGGTCCAGGACCACCAGGCTACTTATGATGGCAGCCAGCCTTGGCTTTGTCCATGTGGTGCTGGTTTTACTGGCACACACAATTCAAGAGTGAAGAGATCATGGAGGCATGCACTCTGATTTTAAAGGAAAGCCTGTGAGATGTATCTCCCACTTTGAGGCAGTATTTGAAAGTCAATAGAACCTTATTCATGGGAAATTAAATGGTAGAAGTAGATAAGTAACGATAGGTAGGCTTTTAGAAGTAACAGCTCAGCTCCTGGTTCCAGGCTTGTTCTTTGGTTTTTGAGCTGTCATTTGAAGAGACTCTGCTTCATACCTCTGTCACCAAATGAGATTCTCTGTCATGCCTTTGTGGCTGTAAATGAAAACTCTCAGAAATCAATGCACAAAATATTTTCCTTCTCATCAACTGTTTCTGTCAGGTATCTGTCACAGTGACTCAGTGGTTAGCAATACAGTGTTCTACTCAGTCAGCCTTTCCATGCCTTCTTGCTTCATCCATAGAACTTTCAGTCTAAAGAGACTGTGAACAGGAAAACTGTAGGAGTATGTGATTAACTCCAGCAAGAGGAAATACATGATACCATTTCCCGACAAATGTTACTTAGATCTAAGTTTCAGTTGCTGTGATGAAACACCAATGACCAAAAGCAACTTGAGGAAGAAAGAGTTTATTTCTATTACCTTCCCGTATAACAGTCCATCGTCAAAAGCAGTCAAGACAATAACTCAAATATATCAGGAACCTAGAGGCAGGGGCAAATGCAGAGGCCATAGAGGGATGCTGCTATTGGCTTGCTCCTCATACTTGCGGTCTTATAGAACCCAGGACCACCAACCCAGAGGTGACACTGCCCACATCATTCAATAATAAAGAAAATGCTCTACAGGCTTGCCTGCAGGCTAATCATATGGAGGCATTTTTTTCAGTGTAGGGTCACTCTTCCCAGATGAGTCTAGCTTGTGTCAAATTGATACAAAATTAAGCAGGAAAGAAGTCATGCCATAGAATACATGAAGTGTCGTTGTGCCTCAGTCATCCTTCCATGTGGAAGGGTTCTTCTATCTGTACACTTAGCTAATAATCCTTTGGCACGGCCTAAACTATACTCCACTATGGCCCATATCACCCAGTGCTGTGCCTTGCAAATATCAGATTCTGAGTTAATATTTTCTTTCTTTTTTTATTTTTTATTTTTTTGTTTTTTGTTTTTTTTTGCTTTTCCAGACAGAGTTCCTCTGTCTAACAGCCCTGGCTGTCCTGGAACTCACTTTATAGACCAATGTGATCTTGAAGTCACAAAAATTTACTTCCTTCTGTCTCCCAAGTGCTGGATTAAAGGCATGCGCTGCCACCCCCAGCTTAGAGTAAGTATTATCTTTAACTGAGCACTTCACATAGTAGGAAGAAATATCAACTGAGTTATGATGCATTGAGATAACATCGGCGGGAACCCACTGCATTTGTGTTCTGGCTGTCATGAACCATCAAAAGACATCATCTTGCTTTCAGAGAACCTAGAAAGGAGACCAGTTACTTCTAGAAAGCTGGCTGGTGGTCATTTGACTTCTAAAAGTAATGATGGCATTGCTTTAGGTGGCTTGCTTTGGTAAAGTCATCATGATTTAAAAATCTGTAAGTAAAATGGTCAAATTCTTCTAGTTGACTAAAAAAGGACTTGAGATAGGGATGGGACATTTAGAACAGTGGATCAAGTGCAGCTGCTCTTTCTACACTTTCTGAAATTCACTATCAAACTCAGATCAGAAGTACCTCTATCCATGATGACCGTGCTTACTAACTGCAGTGCAGGCTGCAATCTGCTTTATCTTTCATTGCCAAAAAAAAAAAAAAAAAAAAAAAAAGTATTAAGTATTAAGATTGTAATGTTATGAGAGCCCATGACAAGGAGTGGCATTAAGACCTGAATGCCTTCACTAGTCATAGGTTGTCACTTACCTGTGTGTTTATATGTCACAGCCCCTGAGATGACATCTCCCTGAGAGAACCTGTCCACATGGAGTCCAGCTTTTCTCACCACTCCATGCTGAGGCTCCCGGACAATCAGAAACAGCAGTTCCGAGTCATCATTGTCTGCATCAGTAGCAAAAATGTATTCAGGGGTGATGGTGACCTCTCCACCCTCTGAGCAGTGCATCATGGGGATGAGGTCAGCCTTCAGAACAGGCGGCTCATCATTCACAGGGGACACCTAAGCAGGAACAAAAGATTACATTTTCAAGAAAAAGAAAGAAGTGACAAATGTCCCTGCTGGTAAACCATAGCTCACAGTCACAGTGACAAGCATTTTTCATCTTCTGGACACATGGAACAATAGCCATGGAATTTGGCCAAAGCAGCCTGAGTCTTTTTTTTTTTTTCTTTTATTTTTACTTTCTCCATTGGCTGAGGGATGCTCCCCATGAGAAACATCTTAGGCAGAAATAAGAGTCTGCGGTTATAACTGGGATCAGAGAACCCATTATTTTCAGAAGACAATGTAGAAATGCAATGTAAAGCACTCCTCACTTTAACACACAGACTCTTTCATTAAATTCACACACACTTCGGAAGAATTCTGGGCCCAGTGGTCTGATGCATGTACATCCACAGCATCAAAATTATTTTTATTTTAAATTACTTGGTGATTCAAAGCTTTCTGCCACCTTCAGTTTCTGACCACCTACAATTTTTTCTTGGGTCCACAGTAAGTCACAGTCTCACGTCAAACACCTCGAGTGACAGGTTAAATTCCATGAACATTCAATCAGTTCTAGGTTTTATCTTGAAAAAAAAATATTTTTCTCTCACATTCATACAAACAAAGCTTCAAGTAGAAAGGAAAACAAAGCAACATGTAAAATCATAAAGTGCATATCTGTGAGATGGGAATGGAAGGAATCTTCCTAGGAGTTCACAGCCACAGTCTGATGCATGCTGCAAGAGTTTGTTTGCTTGCTTGGTTGGTTGGTTGGATGGATGGATGGATGGATGATTGATGGATGGTTGGATGGATGGATGGATGGATGGATGGATGGATGGATGGATGGATGGATGATGGATGATTGGATGGATGGATGGATTGATGGATGGATAGATGGATGATGGATGGATGGATGGATGGATGGATGGATGGATGGATGGATGGTTGATTTAATTTATGGCTGTTTGACTGGGTTTTTTTTTCTTGGTTGGTTTTGGTCAAATCTGGCCTTTGAGCCTGTGTACCCTTTCAGTCCTACCCAACCTTTCACATACTTAAGCCAAAGCAATCTTCATAAAACAACAAGTTGTTGGCCTGCAGGAACCTTCCATGTCCCTTCTGCTCCCCCGCCTCCATGTTTCTCCTAGAAGTCTCTGGTGTGACCGCTGTGGCTGCCTTCGCCACCCAACCCCATTTTCACTGGAGCACACATTCCTCACCATATCTTATGCCCTTGAACTTGCCCAGTACATTTTGTCTCCCTCTCTTTGTGCAACTAATTTCTGCCTCAGTTCCCATGGGTGTTTTTCAGGGAAGGCTTCCCGATTGCTCAGGTTAATTAAGAAGCTTCAATTACTTAAGCTCCTGTTCATAAAACACATATACATTTTAATCAATTATCTTTGTGATTATCCAGTTAGTAGCTGTCAGCATCTGTGGTCTGTAACTTCAAGAATAGTAACCTCATTTATCTTGTTCATAATTGTTCTACAAGCATCAAAGACCCCACATAGATTACAGAGGGCGCTTATTAAATGTTTGTTGAATAAATAAATGAGTTGCATGGTTACTATGCATTTAAAGGGTAATGACTGTAAGACAGGTACCCAGAGCACCATGATGATGCTTTCCTAGCAAGGACATGGGGATGAATACCTAGAAGTTTCAGCTTAGTTACTTCATCAAAGGTTTAAAAAAATATAATTGTCTGCTTTCCTTTTGCCCTATGAAGAAAAGTAATCATCTTTGTTCATGCCTTCTGTGAGAACCCATTGAAGACTTAGCTCATTCCTTCTTAACTGTAAGAAATTTTATCAGTTCATTTACATGGATGATAACTGTAAATGGTCATTGTGAGAAAGAGAGAGAGAGAGAGAGAGAGAGAGAGAGAGAGAGAGAGAGAGAGA
>JADRCG010009743.1:935399-953954 GCA_019844195.1 Rhabdomys dilectus
AGAGAGAGAGAGAGAGAGAGAGAGAGAGAGAGAGAGAGAGAGAGAGAAATCACAAACAACACTGTCCAAAATGGTTTGGTCTGGCTTTCAGAAACCACACCCTTTCATTTAAAAAGTAGAAATAATCAGTTTCTTTCTCCAAGATGCACTGCTATTGCCATACATAATAGGATGGTCATATATATGACAGATAACAGACAGGATTGGGCTTTTTCAAAAAAAAAAAAAAAAAGTAAAGGGAACTGGAAGCTTTCTTTGTATGTAAAAGTTTTCCAGAAAACAAAACAAAACAAAAAATTTCTCCTCAAAGCTGAAAATAGCCTCCTGCTTCTCACACAGACTTCATAGGCCGTTGTGAGGACTGAGGAGAAAGTGGAGATATCTTTCATACACCTCTCACAGAAAGCACTCCAGACCAGCCAGGTTGAAGCATGGCCATGTGATGAGGCCTCACATCTCACCTCACAATACACTGTCAAGTTCACAACTCTAAACTCTAACTCCAGCAGTTCTGGAGTCCAGTGTACTAACTAAAGAAATAATTCTTCCCCTGGATATTTTTAAAAAACAATCTATATAGATATAACACTCTTTGTTAATGGCCAGCTATAAAATATCTTACAAATACATAGCAATTTTATATCACTAAAAATGTGGACCATATTCAAACAGGAAGAGATGGCAGATAGCATGATGAGAACACTCGTTGGTCCTTCAGGGATCATGATAAGCTTCTTGATCAGCACCCATGAACTCTTGTAAGTCATACACACAATGCTCATGTGTCCAGTTACCCATTCAGCAGAGAAGCACCAAAGTTCTTGGAAGTCCTTTGAACACGCCTCAATTTTGTCAGCAGATTTTCTTTGTCAAAGGAAAGGGGAAAATGACTTCAAATAGACCACATTCCAGGCTTGTGGTATAGATATTCCTAATGAAGACCCACAGGCTTGACTTCTTTCATAAGCAAAGAGAACCCCAGGAGTTCTGAACAGTCTTCCAAACTGCTCAGTTAGCTTGAGTGTCACAGTTCAAAGATGTTAGACATATTTTATATGTGGAATAAACCACTTACTATATTAAGTATCTGAATATAAGCTTAAAATGATTCTAGCTTTAGATAAATTGGAGTGGTTGTTGGGAGAGAGAAAACAAATACGTCTATTTCACAGATCTTTGACTCTATTGTCTGGCTGCAGACACACACAGGTGTAGCTAGCAACCTTTTACTTTGGTGTCTGTGTATTTTAAGTTGTTTTGAGACCCTGAGAGTTTCAGAGAATAGAGACTTTACATTCAAATGACTCAGGGAGGAAAAACCTACCTCAATGTGCAGAACAAATTCTGCTGAGTTTGTGCCATCCGTGACCTCCAAGAATATCTCATCCTGAAGAACCTCAGATCCGTCATGTTGATACCTGCAGGGATAGTATAGAAGGGGCTCTCAAAACAGCACGTGTGTAAATAGAGCTATGCAACATAAACACCCCTCCATGACCATGGCGTGACTTCAATAAATATGTATGTAAAGAAGTAAGAAAAGAAGCAGTTTAATACTCTAAATGCAAAAATATACTATCACTCAAGATCCCTAAAGGTAAAATTACTCTACCTGGGAAAACATTGTGTATGCATTGGTAATTTGTCCCCAAATCAGGAAACAGATTTTTGGGGGCTGGAAAGAGAGCTTAACAGTTAAAACCCTGAACTCCTCTTACAGAAGACCTGAGGTCAGTGGCCAGCAGCTCACAACTACCACTCCAGCTCCAGGGGGCTCTGATGTCTTTGGTGTCTTGGCTCACATGAACATATACACATATTTGCATAGGTATGCACATGCATGCACAATAACATAGAGACACACATAATTAAAAATAATCTTGAAAATAGATTTCAGTCTTCCAAAGGCCTCTGACAACAGTTGAGTATTTGGTCTGGGATCTTTGTAACAGAGCAGCACACTGAGTGGAGACAGGGTGATTTTAAGATGAAGTGGAACACTTTAAGGACTCCATGATCCCTGTACCACCCAACTTTCCACCTATGTCCTGGAGCTGTCCGTTCCTCTCTGCGGCCTTGATCTAGGAATTAGATATCGCCTCCTTCCACCACATACCATGTTCTACTTTTAAGCTCTTTATATCAGCTGGTAAAAAGTCTTGCATCTCCTCAGGTTTACCACACCTTTATTTGATCTAACCTTGGCCCCGTCTTCCTCTTAATTCTCGACCACATATTTAAAAAAAAAAATGTATAATTCCAGACTTTTCACATAGTCTCTAGCCCACTACGGAGATGCTCAGTCAATTATAAGTAGCTCTTGAATTCAATTGGACCACTGATTTGTTTATAATAACACATGGAATTATGCCCTAGGAACTGAAAACAAACGTTTCAACAAAACAGCATAATATATTGAACCTATATGATACTCTTATATGAACAAAAAGAGACTATATCTTATTAAAAATGGGTCACCAATAAACTGGTGATGGATTTAATTCCAGTGGCAGGAAGCGTATACTGTCACACCCTTGTCTATTATACACACTACCTTCTCTGATCTGTTTTTCCATGCCTCCTACTGCTTTTGTCAAACATGCTCATGAAATATAATGTGCTGATCCATTTTACAACCCTGCCGTCCCTAACACAGCTAAGTGTATCTGAGAAGGCACACGTACAGCAAGGCGGTGGAGACAAACGGGTCTTTAAGACCTCACTCTTCCTCGATATTAGCAAATGCCTCGGCATCTTTGTGCTCAGTTTTACAACCTTGAGAATGGAAGGACATACCTCAGTCTTGATGGCTGAGGCTAAATGACTTTAAAAGATACTAACTTGCAATTCTCTAGGAAGGTGAGTATACATAGAATTCTAGTAAATATTTCTACTTTTCTGTTCATCTTAGCACTGCCTAAACACATCTTTTCTAACATGTAAGGAGGAGCTGAGATTCCAAAATCCAAACTATCAACAAAACAGGAAAATCTTAATGGGAATAGTGAATAGTGATAGAAGTCATGAAGAATTATAACTCTGTGATAGGACTGAGCCACCAAGTTTACGTGATCTTGTATGAAGCTTTCAATCCCTAGTGACCTTCCTGGTTCAAAACCAAACATCTGACGAGAAACACTTCCTCCCACATGTTTCTAAGAAAGAGAGAGATGTTTGTTTGTCAGAGTTGGTAAATGAAATGATAGCACGTCTGTCTGCCTGGCTGTTACTTTTAAATAGTTTGCATTGATTTGCAGAGATGGTTCACCTGATATTGTGAAAAAGAGCTCTTGCGCCTGTATTAGGTAGAGAAAATGAAGCTTTCAAATGGAACTAGTGTGAGGTCAAGAGGCAGAGTTGCTTCATCTCCAGTTCCCAGAGACCTGAGTCCAGCTTCACAGACTACCTACGAGCAGGCCCTATTTTCTTACCTGCGAACTTATGCCCAGTAGAATGAAATAAAAGCTTACACTTACAAACATCAATAGACAAAGTTAGTTGCCCTTCCCCGCAACACACACACAAACACACACACACTTCTCCCTCTCTCTGTTCTCACCTGGCTCACATTGAACTCACAATCATCCTGGCTCAGTATCTCAAGCATTGGGATTAAAAGTATAGGCTTACCATATCTGGCTGATCAATAGCCTGATCAATCTAGCCCTGACATTCCAAGGTCATGAAATTGCCTTTGCTTAGAGCCAACTTCAATTAGCTGCACAGATTATTTTAGTCTCCACAGAGTTTGTGATATGTGCCTTTGTAGCAAAATTAATATTCATGGCAATTAATTTTTATTGCACAAATATTCATAAACTCATTCCCTCTGCTACAGTAAGTCAGAAAGAGAGAGAAAATGTCTGACAAAAAAAAATGAATTTTTCTTTTTACTTCTTTGATTTTCAGCTGACCCTTAACAATATGAAATGGCAATATTGTTCTAGAAAGAGTTAGACAAGCTTCTCAGTCGATCCAGATATAAAGCCACTGCATAGAAGGGGAACACAAAATCTTCTAACCTAACTTTTAAGGTATGAAGGTCTCGCCAAAAAAATGTGCCTCTTGGCTTTAGAGGAAATCCATCCAGCTCTACCATGCCATGCAGAGGCACCTCCTGAAGAGAGAGGCAGATGTTGTCCAATGGGGTGTCCACATCAGAAAGCAAAATGTGCTCCGTGCTGATGGTGCACTGACTGCCCTCGGCCACTCTCAGGGTGTTGGTGAATACCTAGAAAGAAGGAAGGAGACACTAAAGACCTTGTTCCGTGAGGTGTCCCTGAACACAGAGTTCACTGGGTCCCTATAAAGCATCTTCAAGGGTCAATTAATTTAAGAATGTTTTATTTATTTATTTATTTATTTATTTATTTATTTATTTTTATTGGATATTATATTTATTTACATTTCAGGTGTTATCCCCTTTCCCCATTTCCCCTTCATAAATCCCTTAACCCATCCTTCCTACTCTTTTGGGTTTTTTTTCTGCCTTTATACTATTTTAATTATATGCAAGTAATAAGTTCAGTTCTAGGTTGAGGAACTAGCAATACAATAGATGCAAATAGTCAAGGAACAAGCAAGACAATAAATACAAATAGTCAAAGAACACAAGGCAATAAACAAAGTTCCTTGATCACTATTTCTATCAGGATGATCAAAATATCTGAGCCAACTTCCCTGTCCTAGCCCAAAGTCATTTTCATGCCTGAAGCCTACTTCTTTGTTCTAGCCTAAGATTTAGATCCCTGCCTGAAATTATTTTTTTGTTCTAGCCTAAGGTTACATTCCTGCCAAGTAGCCCATTTCCTTGTCCTTCCTTCATAGCTAAATAATTTGTCTGAAATCACTTTAATTAAATATTTTCAATTCCAAGGGTTGATACATACAAACACCAAGACAGATCCCTAATTTGAAAGTGCATATGCTTCAAGTGTCCCAGAGCCTCTGTAGCAGACTCAGCAAAGTGTGCAGGGCAATGATGAGCCGAGGGAGTAACTCCCAGCTTCATTCACTCAGCCTTTGCCAAGTGCCCATGAAAGAAAGGATCCACCTCTTTTTTTTAACCCTAAAAATTCTTTAGGACTCAGTAAATTGGTGAAAATTCTACTGAATGCTGTATGTTTTGCAGTAACAACAGGAAAACTGAAGGCAAGAGAGTTACATCCATGGGAAATAGATTTATCAAACACTAGACTTAAATAGCAAAAGTTGCAAGGGCTTTCAACTTAAAAAAAAAGCCCAGTCTTCACCTGACTAACAAGTCAGTCATAAGCACAAAGGAAGTCAGATAAAGCAGCTTGGTATGTTTTGTTAGTAGGATAAAAGTGGGCAATACGTGTTCTATGATTAAGCAAGTCTAGAAAACTATAATCTACAATGTACCTGCTACATTTATAAGACATATGTATGTGATCTAGGCTCTGAGAGTATAGTAGAATACCATGTAGAGTTTATTTAGTATATCAGCTTCCAAAATTGATACTGCTATAAGGAAAAAAAAAGGTAGCAGACAGAGTTAGGATCTAAAATCATGATTTCTGAGGGTCCCACCCAGAAGGCCTACAGTGAGCACACCACTATCACCCTGACACTATGTTTTTACAGAAAGAATCTTCTTTCTCAGTAAGATGAAGCCACAACCTCCTCGCCAGTGTGTACCCTCACCTGATGATCAATGGGGCACAGCACAAGAGAATGTCCACCAGACATGTGCCACTTACACATGTGTCCAAGGAAGCATGCTGGCTCACATAAATATGACTCTGAGTAGGCCGTGGCATCTTACATTCCTCAGTAAACTACCACCAGCAATGAAAACCAAAAGAACTATTGACTTCTCTCCCCATCACCAGCCTGACAGTCCTCTCTAAGCACTGCACTCTGATTTCACCACGCCCACATCTTCACTATAAGTAAAAGAAAGAAACAGAACCCTTCTCCAACCACAGATTGCAAACTTGCCATCTTGAGAGATTGGGCTGCTGTCGCAATGAGCATAGTGCTTTGGTGGGGACTCTGCAAAGGAACGGTGTGACCTGCCTTGCACCCATGGTACCTGTGGGATCAGAGCTGGTACAGTTCGATATTTCCCAAAGAATTAGGAAATCTCCTGACTCTTCAAGGTTCACAATTTAACAACTTAAAATATTATTTAGACCCATCGAGTCATTTCTGCATGTTAAGTAAGTACCTTCCCTGGGGTCTTCCAGGAAGAAGTCTGTTGGTTGACCTGAAGCAGGTGCAGTGATGCTGAGCCACAAGGGAAGAGAGTATCAGGGATGGCTATATTCTCATAGGTAGATACCCAGGAAATTCACTCTTTTCCTTGGGAATAAAGTTGGGAGGGCCTAGAGCCCTCTGGTCTAAAACAAATGGAGGAAAATATTCCTTTGTCTTTCCACTTTTAAAGGAATTTTTTCCAATAATAGTCACACTAATCAAGTATAGTAGTTTGAAGTGTTGGGGGGGTTCAGAAAAAAAAACTCTCAAAGTGAAACATCCTCAGAGAAGACATAGCAGGTAGCAATGCATTTATAGTTTTTTTTTTTAAGCAAAACAAAACAAAACCAAGGTTCTGTAAGATTTCCATGAACACTGAGCAGTGGCACTGGATAAGAAGAAAGGGTGTCCATCCTAATTCATTCTGGGAAATTAAAAAGCTTCTTTGGAACACACAGCAGCATAGCTGGCCTGTGGTGAGAGCAAATAGGTTCTTCAGGTTGCTAAGAGACCCATCATTTAATCTCTTTCTCCTGATCAACAGCCAGAGCTCAGCAGAATGAAAGAGATTTTGATAAGGCTTTGAAAACAATGCCAAATTCAACACTGAAAAATTCTCACCTTTCAGTTGGAAGACCCATGGGAAAAAGGACCTCCCACCCACGCCCACCCCTTTTATCTATACTGCAGCTAGAGAATGAAACCACTACTCCTTTTTCTCTCTTCCTCCTTTGGGACCACCATGTCAAACACTGCATACCTTGGGAACCTGATTGTCCACTGGGAGAACTGTGATGTTGAAGCAGATTCCATGCAAAGTACCTCCATGCTCGTTACTGACAGACACTGTGAACTGCACATGTCGAGGCGTGGGACCTATATCTTGCATGGGTGGCATGTAGGCCACTTTCAAATGGTTCACGGCATGCTGTGAAGCAAATTGAGATGGGTATGTATGCTGATTTGCAGAGATCAGAATCTTGTAGCAACCCAAGTCCAAGCCTCCCAGCAATGTTAATTGATATGGAACATGCTAAGTATCACCAAAAATGGAAAGAATCCCAAGGCTCTGCTTTGTAAGCCACATTGTCTACACAATGGATGTGTAGGAATGGATGACGTCAGGCAGTATATCAAATGATGGAAGTCCAAGTACTTCTTCAAAAGGTAAGCTCAGACTTTACCCCATTCTGCCCTGCAGTTCTATACTAAAGCTGTGTATGCGTGCAACACCCGTTTCCACATTAGTAAAGTTGATGAAACAGTAGCACTTAGTACATTTACAACTTCTAATCATGAAGAAACCAGACATAATTAGCTACAAACCACAGATGTCTGACGCGTGAGCACTCATAGACTAGATCCCTGTGAGGTCTGCAGAGGAGAATTCACAGGAAGAAGCAGAAGATACTGAAGGATTTAGGAGAGTATCATGGAATGAGCAGCATCCTCAGAAAATGACATACTAAGGTTGGGATTCTTAGAACCTTGGAGTCTGAATTATTTAGAAATGGGGCCATTACAGATGGGTGTAGGGGAAATTCTTGAGTAATGTGGGTCCTCAATCCAATACAACTGGACTCCTTGTAAGAGGAAGAGACAAATGGGGGGAGCCTTGACTGGCACAAGGCAAAGCTGAACATGATGTATCTACAAGCCATGGAATATCAAAAAACTGCTATCAAAGCACTAGATGCTAAAACACAGGGAGGGAGAGCTGTCTACAGAATTCAGAAGAATACAACCTGCCAATGCCATAATCTCAGGGCCCTTGTTCTGAACTACAAAGTGCATGGTACTTAGTTATGGTAACAGTGGGAAACTAACACAGTAGAGGAATGCATGACCGGCATTCAGTGGAATAGGCATGAGTCCTCAAATCAGTGTCCTGCCATTGGCAAATGATGCCAAGGCTTGTGGGTTTACAACAAAATTTATAATTATATTCAACTTGATGAAGCCTTTCAAACAGATGTTACATATTTACCAGATGTGCTCAAGCACAAGGATAAAGACATGAGGCACTGTAGCATAAGTGACTGGGTAGCATCTCAGACATAGCACTGGGCACACCACACCTGCTCAGAAGATGCAGTACATATTCTGTTAGCCAGTATTTTTACAAATTTTCGTACCTGAGTAAATGAGCTCAGCCCTGGGGCTGCAGGATTTTTGGTTAGCTTTGGTACGCTGTCCACCATAAATAACTTCCCAGCATCCAAGTGTCTAAGAAAAACACAGATCACCAAAGCTTATTTTTTCAGCTAAGAAAAATTAAATCACCCACCATTGCTGGGAGCATGAAGATCCTTGGGTCCACAGGTCACGTGAAAGCAGAAATGTTAAGTGTACAGGATTGTCCTCTTAAAGGAAAAGATGTATAACCTGTTCTTCCATTCAGAAGACTGGGAGTTAGAGGTGATTAACAGCCTATTGATCTGTGTTACCTGTGGGGCCAGGCCATAACCAAGCTCTCACAACCAGAACCATAGGTGGTTCATATTTCAAATAACCTCTAGACTCTCTGTATGACCAAGTCCATGCTAGAGGCTTCCCTAGGCCCCTCAGCTAACGCAGGTAGCCTAACTCCAAAACCCACTGAGTTTCAATCTAATTATGTCTCCTTGTGCTCCAGAGATTGTATTACACCAGGAAACATTTTTTTCCCAAATTGTACTATGTTTAAATATGCTGGCAATAAACCACCTGGTATCAGACTCTAGAAGTTTGATCCAGACTGACTAAGTCAGGTTTGTCTCTTCATGGGTTAAGTCCCTGCCTGCCATGACGTTTGAAACGACCCCTCCATCAGAATCTATTTTTTAAAAAAAATACTTCATTGTGGGGAGAAACCAGGTGCTCCGTTGTTTTACTCTCCTTATGTTGGGAGCTTGTAGCATTAATTCAGCATCATGTACACCACCCTCGTCATGACAGAACATGTTGTTTGCTGTCCTATGGTTAAAAGGAATGCTTAGTCTACTCCCAAGATTCCTCACTGTTGTGTATATGACATGGGCCTAAGGAATATTTATGCTACCG
This sequence comes from Rhabdomys dilectus, assembly GCA_019844195.1. NCBI lineage: Eukaryota > Metazoa > Chordata > Mammalia > Rodentia > Muridae > Rhabdomys > Rhabdomys dilectus. Next base: position 944,664 of record JADRCG010009743.1, read on the forward strand.
TTTTGAACTGAGGTTATGAGCACTGAATGGCCTGCCATATCTAAAGATATTACTTTGCAGACATAATAATACTTTTAAGAAGAAAAAATAAGGTTTTACTTTAGAAAAAAAAAAAACAGAATTTAGACTGATTGGTTTAAGCCACATGGTGATAATAACTACAAACTGCATGGCAGTTTGAGTGAATCATTGTCACTCAGTCAGTGATGGTAAAGATGAATTTATGATAAAAGTGAATGCTAAGTTGAATGTAATTTCAAATGTACCTAATGAAGTAACGGAATCACACTGCTACACACGGATGCACCTAAACCAGTGGGGTCATAAGTAGCTTTACAAAGACACCTGTGGCTGAAGGAGAAACATGGAGGACGTGTTACTGTGTAGATGAGCTCCCCATCATGAGACTCCGTGTCTAGGAAATGTAGGTGCTTTTTAGTGATGTAGGCCACTTCTGTTTCCTTGACAACCAAATGCCGGGAAATACCAGGAGCTTCCTTGGGAAGCTGGTCGTCTACTGGAGTGATATGGATCGTCACCACCTGCAACGAAAACACACAGTTCTATTAAATTTAAATACAGGAACACACCAAAGAGAGTGCCCCGGGATCACCTAGGAATAATTAAGATGACTTCTCTGAACCGTCATTGATAAAATACTACTGTTAAGTGATTTAGAAACTGCTAAGGCTTCACTCATCTGATTTTATGTTTTAAAAATATAATCATCATGCCAGATGTGGTGACACATAACTTTAATCCTGGCACTCAAGAAGCAGAGGTGTGGGATCTCCAGGAGTTCAAGGCTAGTATGGTCTCCATAGCAAGTTCTAGGATGCCAGGCATACATAGAGAGAATGTATACATCACAATTCTAGCTAATCCATTGGAAGTGTGCCTAATTCCTAATCCACTAGGAAACAGGCATGTAGAACGCAAAGTACAACCCTGATTTTATTTCTCCATCTCCTTTCTAGTAATAACCTATGCATCTCTGTTTTCTCCCTCTACTCCATCACTAATCCTAGACACCTTGTTGTCACTCTTGGTTTTTCCTCCCTACCCCACATCCGACCCATCTCCAAATTTCCTGTACCACTCTTGGAATTTCTTCCTTCTGAGGCTCCAACAGTCCTAACTCCTTGTTGTTCTCTACTTGGTATTCTATACTTTTAATTAACTCGCATTGATTTAAAAAAAAAAAAAAAGAACACATACACAAGTTTAATTAGTTAATTCACTTCCTCCAAAACCTTAAAGCAACTATCTAGAAGTAACGTTCCTCTCTTTAACATGATATCCAAAATTTTTCTTCAACTTTATCTTTTTATTGCCTTTCAACATAAATTCAACACCAGTAGCACCTGGTGGATGGATCCCCTCCCCCCACCCCCCACTCCCCGCCTCAGATTCATATCATATTGTCTCTATCGTATTGTCTCTTCAATCTAATGCTCTCCTCTCACTGCCTCTAGGAAGCTGGTTCTATTTGTTCTTACAGGATCTTCTAGATTCATCTTCTAGTTTCTCAGTTGGAACTGTTTCTGAACTTGGTTATCCCATTGAGGGCTTGTGTTTGCCTCCAAGATTCATCTTGGAACTTTACCAGCAATCAACAGTATTGAGATGACTACATCAGAGGGGATCTGCACCTCTGAATGGGATGGATCCCTATAAAAGCATTTGGAGAGGAAAGCTTGTTCTTCCATCCCTTTATGCCTTGTGTGTCCTATTAGAGGGACACAGCAACAAGGTACCACCTTGGAAACAAAGATCTACCCTCACCAGACAACAACCTGGATACTACCTTGACTCTGGACTTTCCAGTCTTCTGATGGTAAGAAATATTTCTGTTGTCTATAAATTATCCAATTATTTTATTCGAGTGATTAAAAACTAAGGCCAGTTATCAAAATAAAAGACTACAAACACAATGATAATTCTAGTCTCCCAAATCTGTGTCATGATTTTCCCCCACCTACAGTATTTTTCTAATCTACAAAGTTCAGAAATTCTCTATGGGCCCTCACAGCTATAGTGTGGATCGGTGAGGCTCTCCTTAATTGAAAAACTGGATTTAATAAGGAAACAATAGTTATTGTGCCTTCAAAGAGACCATTTTCCATGCTAATTTATTCTCCAATGTGTTCTTTATGAAGGAAGAATGGAAGAGCATGCTTTTTATCCCCTGTAGTAATTCTTGGTGGGCGCATTTTTCAACATGCTTTATGATCGCCTAAGTTGATGTGTCTTTACATATTTATGCATACTCAAACAATTAGTGTGTGTGTCTGTGGGCAAGAGAAATTCCATTTTAGCAAACTCCACAGAGAAATAAAAGCATTCTCATTGTGATGAAATCTGCTCATAACAAAGATATTATTAAGAACCCATTCCCAGGCAGAGTGAGAACCAGTTTCCAAAACAGTCACCAGCCACTGTGTTCCAGCTTCCCCCCAAGTCCTCCAGTGTCCTTGTGACTGCAGCACACAGACAGATGTACAAGGAATCAGAATAACAAGAAAAAGATCTCCGTGCCAAAGGACTCAGTCAGAACCTAACCCTCGGATTCAGGCTCTGTAATTACAATTCACCGGGTGACATCTGACTTTCTTGTGGCCTGAATTCTTGATCCTTCATGTGCCCTGAGCTCTGATTCTATCATGGTCTTTATTTTTCTTTGTTTGAGAATACCCAGTGTCATTTCTCAGTAACAAGAATTACTTGCACTGTTAGGCCTGGCTACTATATTAACTACAGTAGTTTTGTGCAAGCTTTTAGGAAAAGACACTGATGTTTGTATAACAGGATGACTTTTAAATGCTGATGTCAGAGTGAAGTGGAGATGCTGGGTAAAGAGGCAGGGTGAACACAGTCTGCGCTACAAAAACAATCACACCTTGCTGTCTGTAGGAAATAGGTCCCAGGAGTTCCACTGCCCCACTATGGATCTGGGACTCTGCGGATGTTCCAGTCCTTTATATAAAATCTGCTGTATCTGCATAGAGCCTACATGTTTCCCTTTGTACGCTTCAAATTACCTCCACATTACTTGCAATATCTAATATAATGCAACTGTAATGTAAATAGTAGTGGTTCATATGGCTCAGGGGATAAGGACAAATAAAACAGGATGTGCAGGTTCAAAACAGAGGCAATTTAAAAATACTATCTACCAGCAGTCTGTTGAATCATTGGTGGGAAACCTACAATATACAGAGGGGAGGGCAGCTGTGTTTAAGAGGAAAAAACAACAACAAAAATCTAACCATGTGCTGTATGAACACAGGACAATTTGTAGCCTTCCCACTGAGACTCTCTTCCCTAGTCCAGAAATATAAGAACAGCAAAGCAAAGAAATGTGTTAAATATGTTCCTTCACAACAAACAAAACCATCCTGGGGCTGGATAGATGGTTCACTGGTTGAGAGCACTTAGTGTTCTTAGAGAAGTCCTAGGTTCCATTCCCAGCATCTACATGACAGCTCACAACTGTCTATATCTCCACTGATGCTCTCTTCTGGCCCCCACAAGCACTCAAACATATATGCGTATAATTGTGTGTGCACCACACACACACAAATAAAAATAAATCATAATAAAAGAATCCATCAATTTTGCAAAATAAATTTGGTGCCAGATCTATCAAGTTTAGATGGATTTACCTGCCCAGGTAAATAGTTATTTCAAGAGTTTTCATTAACTTGGTCTCTATTATAGAGAGATGTGATATTTCTCTCCCTGTATATGAATAACATGATTTCTTAAATGTTTAACAAGAAAAAAAGAAGAAGCCTTGAGATCTCGACTTCTGAAAAGACACAGTCTTCTAACTATGGTACGATGTCCTAGCAACAGCTTCAGCAGATGCACAGGAGATTTAAAAATAGATCCTGCTGTCTGGTACCATTCTGAGCTACTAAGTCAACCACCAACTCCTGTAAAAACTTAACCCAGAAACAACAGGTATGCTATACTCATGGAACAAGGGGTTATCCCTTTAAAAGGAGTTGGCAACACACTCCCCAAATGCATCACTGACTTCCTCAGGTCCCAAGCCTTGTGATGCCATTATTCCTGCCCTTCAGTATGTCTACGTCAGCAAACAGGTGTACAGCTTGGTCTTTTACACACTGGCAAAAATATCTGTGACTGTAGCTTTCTAGGAATCCATTATAGCAATAGATTACAAGTTTTAAGCATTCTTTCCTAGGCTCAAGAATTGCCAGAGTCTACATATATTCTACCTTTGAAGGTAACAGGTATAAAATGACCAGCCACAATATCATATAAAGGCCATGATCACTTAATTTCAATTGCTTCTTTGGAAATTTGACCCCTCCTCCTCACCACCTCACAGAGTGCACATTGTCATTGTAGCCCATATGCTACACTAACTCCCATCTCTAAGTGATGTTTGCTTCATCTTATTTCTGCTTACTGTAGACTTAAATTCTGTCCTCTACAGCCAGGCAGATCTGAGATCTTAAAAACAACAAATAAGTCCTTTTCTTTTCTGAGTAGTTGCCAGGTGCATATGACATATGCACAGTCGTATGTCACTTTCCCACAATAACTCTTAGGAAGCTTCCTTCTGTCACTTGCTTGGGATAAGTAGAGAGGACCAGAGGTTTATCTGTGTCGTTGAGAGCAAGAGGAAAGCTCAAGAAGTCTCACCCTGACTCTGTAATTTAAACAAAAAATGTTTTCTTGACTGTTGAGAAGCAAGCAAATTTGTGAGGTTGTCTATGTAAGAATTCCATAGCTAAGTTACCTTAGAAACAGTTACCATGCAAAGACTTGCAAAGAGCTTTAGTTAAGTGCAGGCATAGTCGTGGGGGGCAGGGCATGCTTATTTTTGCCTAATCCATTGCTTCTCAAACTTTGCATCTTGAAACCCGTTTTCACATCATTTTAAACGACAACTCTTAGAGCTAACACTTATGTGTGAAGCTTTGGGAAGATGTTCTGAAATGGCCTCTTACCTGTGGCACTGAGAGGTTTGGAGGCTCGTGGATGTCCCACAGGACAAATTCAAAAGAATCTTCAAAGATTTCTCCGCCAAAGTGACGATAGTAAATGATTCCATTGAACAGGTCTCTCTGAAGGAAGCCAGGGACAGGATACCCTAAGGGGACCACAAAATATCACACAATTTTAGGTGTTGAGGCACAGTGAAACTCTACTCACCTCTCAGTGTCTTCTCAGCCTAGTGTGTTACATATAGCTAAGGATTTGCATTAAATACTTTTAACAAAACATAGAGCAGTAGTTAAAATTGCCCTATCTCAATGTGGATATTAACAGTGAGAAAAAAATTTTTAAGGAATAGCTTTTATTTCAAATATACTGAGGAACACTTTTTATTTGATCCACACTGACAAACTCTTGACACCAAAATATAACCAAATATATTAATAAAATTATTTGAGTAACTATCTAGAATAAACTAAATATCTTCCTTCAGACTTATTTATTCTATTGCCATTCTTGGCTGACTTAACTTTTAATAGCATGATGGTTATCTTGAGGCTTAGCACTAGAACTTTCTAGGTATACAATCTTAGGCAATAGATTCTCAATATAAGTCTTAAGCTTCTTTTGTATAAGATGGGAAAATTATAAAATAAATTATATGTGTGTGCATGTGTGTGTGTGTGTGTGTGTGTGTGTGTGTGTATAACTTTGCTTCAATGTGATATCTACCCTTACACAAATTTGACCACAATACAAAGTTCTTTTGAAAAGATTCAATTCAGGGGCTGGAGAGATGGTTAAGAACACTGACTGCTTTGTCAGGGGTCCTGAACTTAATTCTCAGCAACCACATGGTGGCTCACAATCATCTGAAATGGGATGTGATGCCCTCTTCTGGTGTGTCTGAAGACAGCTACAGTGTACTCATATACATAAAATAAATAAGTAAATCTTAAAAAATATTTAAACCCATTCAAACTGTCTTATCTGCCTAGATCTTACCTATAAATCTTGGCCCTGGCTTCTTCATAATCTCCCCAGCCTGTGGGTACTTTGTGATATTAAAGAAGATATAGTCATCGCTGGAGTCCATGTCTGAAGCTCTCAGCATGGACCCTTGGATCAAGACGGTCTTCCCCTCTTCTAGTTCAATCACAACATTGGTTATGAGGAATGGAGGGCTGTCATCTTTAGGCAAGATGTTGATAGGAAACTTGTGATGGCTGCTGTGCTGGCCATCGAATATCCTGAAAGCCACAAAGTCTTTAGTGGTGTCACTGTCATCATGATGATAGCGAACAACTCCAGCCTGAAGATCAGCCACAGTGAAGAGAAATCCTTTCCCCGCTGATGGAGAGAGCAGAGATAATGCTGAGTGATCAAGGAGAGGAGCAGAGGCAGCCACTGAGAAAGGAATCACTGCATGACAGCGGGCTACGGAAAACATGGCAATACAGATGCGCCTAAACTCACCACGGGGCTATGCACCTAAACCATCATAAACTGGGAACATTCTAAGTTAAACACATGGAATAGTCCCCACAACACCCTCAAAATGTAAAAATAACAAAAATAAAACCATAATTCAAGGACAGTCTGTACCCTGTGCAGTTTAGTGAGCACTAGGGCGCTGCATACCTGTGTGGACTTGAGACAAGTATTTGACACTCTGTGAAACTGGGGAAAATAATAGGGTTATAGCTTATTTTAGGTGTCAACTAAGAGATACCAGACAGTTATGAACCTAAGACAAAAATGCAGAGACATGGTGAACACTCTGGATTATCTATCTGTTTGTCTGTCTATGTATGTATGTATGTATGTATGTATGTATGTATGTATGTATGTATGCATGCATGCATGTCTCTCTTACTCTCTCTCTCTTACTCTCTCTTTCTGGGTTATCTTCTCTCCACCCTCAGACTTTGTGGGCCTTTGGACTCTCACCCACCTTGTTTCCCAGGGCTTTGATCTTGGGTTGGACAGAGAATTATTTCATCATCTATCCTAGTTCTCAAGCCCTGACATAAGACTGAATTACTCAATGGGCTTTTCTGAACATAAAGAGTAATTCTTTCCAGAAACACATCATGAGGTTTCTCAGTATACACACACACACACACACACACACACACACACACACACACACACACACTAAGTCATTTGTATGCATATTATTGGGTTTTTTTTTTTGACAAATCCTGCCAAACATAAGTAGACAGAAATGGGTATGTATGCAGATATGCTGTGGCAACAGGAGAGAACTGGAACATCAGTAAGCCTCTGAAAAATATGGCTGAACTCTCAGGGCACTGCCACGTCATGCCATCAAGAATGGGGAAGCAATCTTTCCAACTAGCAGTATCAGCACCAAATGGGAAACTATTAGAAATGTAATCTCAGGCTCTGCTCTGAGCCTATTTAATTGGAAACTCTGGAGATGGGACTCCACGACCTGTGCTTTACTAAGTCTCACCCCAGGGTGAACACATGCTAAAGTTTGAAAGCCACCTCTCTAGCTCTTTCCACTTTGGTTTTTGAGAAGAGTCTGTCACTGATACCTGGACCTCACGAATTTGGCTAAGCCGGTTGACACACCACCACGCAGGCCTTTTGTGCAGCTCTGGGGATTGATTCATACTTGGGCAGTAAACATATTACCAACTGTATTATCCGTAGTCCCATGATTTGCTTTTGAAGAATCAGAATTTTGAATTGAACAGGTAAATCATCCACCTCTTACTGTAAGCTGTCCATGTTGCAGGCCACCAATGGTGACCAACTGCACAGCACCAATGTCATCATTGTCAACGATCTGAAACTGTTCCCAGGTGATGGCCCGAGACTGGCCCTCCAGGAGATTCAAACCTGTAAAATACAGACACATGTCCTACGCAGCTCTGTGTCCGCTGCTCTTTCTTTTCAGGACAGGGTCGATATATGATCTACCCCAAGGTCTGTTTCCTGGGGAAATTGAGCTAAGACATCTATGGCTGTAAAACAACAACAATAGAAAGAAAGAAGTGAGAAGGGAGGGGGAGAGGAAGAGAGAAAGGAGGCTCTAGAAAGGAAGGGGAGGGGAGAAGGAGAAAGTGGAGGTAAGAGAAAGGCAAGAGCATGCAAATGAGCTCCATGGCTGCTGAGACACCTCCTGGGTTCTTGAAGTGGTGCTAGGGACATGTGTACACACAACACAGCACAGGCAAGGCATCATGGATCTATCATAGGAGCATCCAAGAAGACTAGAAGACAATCAACACATCAAAATGCTCACAGCAATTCTATCCATATTATATGTAGTGAAGAAAAAACTGAAGAGTTATCCTATTTAATATATTCTCTAACTTTTCAACAATAGCCAATTTCAAATTCATAACATGTGAAAGTTCATTTTAAAAGGATTATAATTTCTACAGTAGCCAGATCCAGACCTGTAGCTCCCTTGATGCATCTGAGCACCATGTCTCACACATAGGGATGATTCCATCTCCTCACTAGAACACAGTAACCTACAGAAAAGTAGCATTGCTACTCAACTTTGGTTGATCAGCTCCGTCATTTTTCTCATTATGAGACTTGAAATCAGACGTGAATGCATTCCTCCTAGAACAACCCCAGCACTGCTTGGAAGTCTGTTTTGAACGTCATTGACACTATTAGTGAAAAAGGAAAAGCCATTTGCATTCCACATTTGCATCTGAGCTAAATATATAAATCACATCGCCTTGGAGTTGAATGGCAGTGTAAAGCCCCCTTTAAAAGCTGCTTAAGTTCTTATTTACTTACTTTGGTTTCCATGCAACCCAACATAAACAGAACAGTGGGTTTCAGGCTGCACCTCGCTTCCACCCCAGTGCAAAAACTGAGTTGGAGACCTTGTCTTCCTGTCTTACTCTCAGTCAAGCTGCCTTGTGGATGAAATGGAATAAAAGGAGTTTTCTGACCCATTCACTTCCTTGCATTTCCCTTAGGACCACACCCACACCTGTATTCCAGGACACCCTCGGGGCATTTGTGTCTGCTGTTCTGATGGAGATGTGGACAGTGATGGGGGTGCTCTTCTCAAAGAAGAAGTCGTACACCTCCAGCTCCATCTGGAAACAAACAGATTAGCATAAGCCACACAGATACATTCAGGCTTAAAGACTCAGCAGTTCTGAGCTACATGTACACGTAAACACACACACAGAGATGCAGACATATAGACACACACTAACACACATATACACACATGCATTCACACTGACACATACAGACACACACAGATAGACATACACACATGCACAGACATACACACAAACTGACACATACAGA
>JADRCG010009743.1:959056-978179 GCA_019844195.1 Rhabdomys dilectus
AGAGAGAGAGAGAGAGAGAGAGAGAGAGAGAGAGAGAGAGAGAGAGACTGAGTGACAGTCAAATCCAAGGCTTTGGCCATGCTAGGAAGACATTTCCTTTTTAACTGACATGAACACATGACTAAGATGATAGGGAAAAAAGCCACATGTATTCATTATTACCATAAAACACTTTATATTTCCTTAACCAAGAAAGAAAAGTCCTAAAATTTTGAGAAAATGCCCAGTTATATGGGCCTCACGGAAAAGACACTTGGGATTCATAGAAAGATGGAAAGTAAGAGTGTAACCCAAGTTTACGATGTGGAAAAGGACCAGAGTGGCCACATTCATTTCATCTCGATGGAACCAAGGAAAGAAGCTTTGAAAAGGACAATGTGTACAGCTGAAATATAGATAGACTACCCGGACAAAAAATGCCTACAAGCAACATTATATTTAGTATTGTTCTGGTCAAACCAGCGTGGAGGAGAGCAGAAGTAAAGAGAATAATTACAGGAAAAGAAAGGCCCAAATTATCATTATTAGTGAAGATATAATTATGGTCTTTTGAAGCCCAAAGAATTGAAAATTTCTTAAAATAATTGAATTTAGGAAAGAAGCCAGATAAAAGAAAATGACACCAAAAAATTGCCTTCCTATTTATCATCAATAACCAATGAAAAGACACCATTCTGTTCCTGGTAGTTCCATAAGAACTTCTCGGGACTGGATTTAGTAAGTGCTCGGCTCACATGGAGCAAGTTTCCTTTCCATACACATGTACAAAGACATTTGTCAGAGAGAAGTGAGGTGCTCGTTCTGAATAAGAAGACTCAGCATGGCAAAGTTCTGACACACCAGCTCCTCCTCCTCGAAGAATTTTCAATTTGAATCTAGCATTGGTTTAAAACAATCTAGAGGCTTAAAAAATCACCTGTTTCATTATTAATCTGGAACCCCAAATTAGGCAAGAATGGCCAAGAAAGTTGTAAGGATGAAGGGGTGTGAAGGCCCTCACTGACACAAATCAGGTCACGCAGCAGGGGGGTTTAGAGCGTGCCGGTACCATCAAAGAAAGAAGCACAGGAAACCAGAGAGCAGAAGGTTGGCCTATTGGTCTTTTTATACAACGGAAGGATTTTCAAGTTTTGTAGAAACTTGTTTCAATAAAACAAGTACATATTTTTATCAAATAGTTCTGTAAATTTTGGCTATGTGGAGAAAAACTATTTCTTGCACTTCACTGTGCAATAAAACCTAACTTTAGGTGTTGCAAAGACAAAGGTGAAGAAAATGCCCTTTAAAGGCATAGAAGAAATTGGCCTGGGGGGTGTTGCTCAGTGGGTAGAGCACTTTCCTAGCATACATGAGAGTCTCCATTCAATCCCCAGGACTGATAATAATAAATAAATTAATTAAAGCTTCACAGATGAATTGATGCCACAGAACAAAATGAGCTCTGGGGCACATATCCCCACTGTGCCTGACTATAAGACAAATGGTTAAAATCAGTTTTATTTTCTTCCTATATTCTCGTGTCTTTAATGTTTTCCTTAATGAGCACACTGTCTTCATATCTATAAATGAATGTTTTGTGACTTATCAAAATGACTACGTAGTAGGTTAAGGCTTAGGAAACCAAGAGGTTCATTTAGACAGACAATCTCACAATGAAACTGACCTAAAAATACAAAGAAACCTTTTGACACAGTGAGGGAGCAATTATGAAAAATCAATCAGAACAAAATATATCAGCTGTTTAAATGGAGGTAAGAAGCCATTAATAATGAAAGGGTTTCACGACAAACCAACCAGACAATATGTAGTGAAATACAATCCAGTTTTGAGTGTGTCAACCCTAAGACAACCACATGTAAATAGTAAGACCACCACTGTGAAACAAGAGGCTGGCCCCCATTATTATGTCAAACTGGTTGATCACAGGTTCTCTCCATTCATAGCTACTTATACTACCAATAATATGCACATACTTAGCATATGCCAAGCTTTGTAGCAAAAATTGTTTTTATTTTTTTTACTTATTTTTTATTGGATATTTTGTTTATTTATAAGCAAAGACTTTATAATTTAATAAATCCCCTCAGTTACTAAGAGTTAGGTTCTAGTAGCCTTATTTAAAATGAAGAAACTGAGACATAAAGTCTAAAATCACATGGCTAGTTAAACAGATATATGAACCCAAGAAATCTGGGTACCAGTTTCCATAACTATTAACGACAGATAGGTAAACCTGAGCTTTGAAAAGCTTCCTGGCTCATTTGGGTGATCAATTAGGCAAAATTACCTCTACGTTTCATTTCCAGACCTCAACTACAAAATTCTGTGGTCTTGTTTCACCATTTTCTAATCTTTTAGGGAATCAGTGATGATGTTCACCATTAGCCTGGGTTTATTAGGAGAAATGCTAGTGGGAAGGCAGAGAGTAGCGCTGGAGGTCTTACCCGCAGTCCCCTGGATCATCTCATACTGGCAGAAATACTGTGTGTGTCAGCAGGGTCACTGTTTCCCCAGCTTCCCAAATAAACTGTAGAATATGTGAATACCAGAGTAACATGCGAAATAGTTCATACAGCTTTGTTTACTTTTGATGATCAGTTCAGTGTGAAAAAACGCAGAGGAAGAGGGTGAGGAAAAATGAAGACATAGAAAGATGGAGCCTTTAGGAAACCATCTCCTCAGCCCCCTATCCTAAAGTTCAAATGAACACAAATGATAGTCTGCTGCAGCCAAGATACTAGGCTGCCTTGCCTCTCTGTCCCTTGTAGCCTTACAGAGCAGATGCCTTGATGTCAAAGAGGAAAAGGGGAACGCTAGAAAACAGTGGAGCTGAAAGTTTTAGAGAAGGAAAAGAGAAAGGAGAGATCGAGAGAGAGAAGACAGAGGAAAGAAAAAGATGGAAGAAGAAGATGAGCTGGGGCCATGTGGCCTGAAGGAGCCGCAGGTAGCCAGGGATTTCATAGATGGGCAATAGAGCAGTGTAGGGGGCTTTTGCCCTATCTAGGCATGCAGCTTGTATTTATATTAATTAGGTTTTGTGTTCTTTGTGTGGGCATTTTTGGGGGTTGGAGATTTACCATTATAAATCTGGTTGGTATATTACAAGTCTCAAGTTGGCCGTGGGGGTTGGTGAGACCACCATTGCTAGTGCCTAGCAAGATTCAGTACGGATTTTTTTTTTGTAAAACTATATTTAAGCACAACCTACAAGCCTGAAGCTGTGCCATCAGCAGCACAGGTACTCTTCTTCACAGACACCAGCATGGGCACCCATATGGAACTACTGTCTTACAGTGAACCAGGTAAACACACCAACACACAGCTCCAAACTACCTTGTATACTGTTTTGCTCCTTCTGTCCGTGAGCTCCAACTGAATGGAGATGTAATCAATGTTGGGTGAAGGGGGCTGCATGTGTTGGTAGTGAAGTCCCATCAGCAGGAACTCCTCACAGCTCACTTTCAGACTTTCCACTTGCTTTGATCCTAGGGCACAGCTTCCATCCAGACACTTCAGTCCTGCCCCTAGCTCTAGAATGCACAGCATTACATTAAGACAGATGCTTGAACACAGTGAATACACAAACACAAAATGCATCTTCCTGCCTTGGATACATCCTCACTCACTGCCCCAGGACACTTGCACATACACCTTCCAATTATTCACCCACTAGATTGTCATTCTTCTGAAAGGTCATAAACTCCTTTACTAAAAAACAAAAACAAACAAACAAACAAAAAACTGGTTGACCAGTTGTCTCATTGGGGTTTGCCTACCAAAAGTTAGGCTGAGGAAAAAAATAATTAAAGAGGAGTTCTGTGGTGTCCAAATACCTCTGACAAGTATGCCAGTGGCTCACTGTGGACATTCACAGCTCAGTCTCTGCCTCTGCTTACATTATACAGCCTTATGTGGACTATCTACCCACAGAATCCCACCTCCTTGCCCCTGGTTGGTCTTCTTAGCAAACATTCCCTTAACCCTTCTCTTGTCCCTTGAACAAGCCTGTTCTGACTTTTTTGAGCCCAGAGCTACCCCTAAAAGACTGTCTCTTCTAGCTGTATTTTCACTCTTGCTAGGGAATGGTGCTCAGGGACTCTCATTTCCATAATACATGAAACAGGTACTCTGCTTCTTAATCCAAAGGCTGTGATGACAAAACGGACTGATGTCCAACTTTAACAGTCTTTAGCTGTAAGCTTCTGTCCAAAATTCGAGGTAATGCTACGGTTATTTCTTGGCCTTCCTATGATCGCTGGAATGCTATTATTCAGATAGCAAGTGTTTATAATGTACTGAGTATATGTCTAACACAGGGAGTGCTGTAGAATATAGTAACTGGATAGATACTAAAGTTTCAATCAACGTTCTGAATGTTAATCCTGATTGCAGTCTTTACTAGACACAACCCAATAATACTCAGTAAAGAGCACACTACTCTCTCCACTGATGTCTGTTGCTATAATCATAGATGGAAACTCATGAGCACTGTAATGGGCCAGACCTGTGCTAAGCATACTGTGCCCTTACTCCCCCTTCACACAGCCCTATAGAATGGCTGCTTTCTTTTCCCATCAAACAGAGACTAAAACCATTGATAACTAATAAAGGAAAGCACAAACATCAAACCCAGGTGTTTCTGATTCTGATTCCAAGTCTACAACCTTAACTAACCTATATCTTTCTTTTGTTTTTGAATGTTTTTAGATTAATTTTAATTTTATTTGGTTTTTGAAAATTAGTTTTTCCCTTCCACCATGTAGGCCTGATGATCAAATTCAGGCTATCAGGCTTGGAGGCCAGTGTCCCCACCAAGTGAACCATCCCACTAGCCCATGTGTGTGTGTGTGTGTGTGTGTGTGTGTGTATACATGTGTCCAAACAAACTTGTGCCTCAGTATGAGTTTGAAGATCAGAGGACAATTTGGAGGAGTAGTCGCCCTTCTTCTACCATGTAGATTACAGGTGTTGAACTCAAGTCAGGCTTGGTAACACGTGCCTTACCCACTAAGCCATCTCACTATTACTTCAACAAGCTAAAAACTATACTTTTTATTCTTTGTCAAAATGAAAGATGAGCATTTAAACATTTTGTTCTGTTTTAGTAACCTTAACTACTAAGAGATACATACGTGTCTCAGAGAAAAAGCTTTGTGGCTGATCTCCACGAGGTCCCTCTGACTTATGATTCACCACAACCAGCTTGCCGTGGGCTGGCAGCTGAGTCCTCACTGGGTCTAGTCTGATGGTGCAGTCCAGGTTAGCTGACCTATCGTAATCAAATTGGAGCAGGTTCTTATCAATGGCTTGGGATAAACCATAGAATTCAGTCACTTCCAACACATTGCTGCTCAGACGGATGATGTTACAGTCTGGTTCCACGAGATAGACCCGCAAGAGAAAGGTTTCCATGAAGGTGTCTGTTTCAGTAAACCTGGAGAAAGAGCAGGATGGAGGTCATGTTTATTGGTGCTCAGATTCTTCTGAGACTTGTACACTTATCGTAAAGATGGCCCTTATGAGCTAGATGTGGCGACGTGTGCTTCTAATCCCACCTGAAGCACTTCCTCCCAGAGTGTTAGCTCAAAGTCTGGGAGGTGAGAGCTGGGGTCTTGACAGCATACCCCAAGACCTTACCATGCCTCTTCCATTCAGACTCAGACAAAGGAGGCCTTTCAGGCAATCCTGGCTTTTTAATAAAACTCACTCATCAGTTTTATTATCAGTTTAAGAACACCCTGGGATATAGACTGCATTTGAGGCTAGCCTGGGCAACTTAGCAAGATCCTATTTCAAAGGAAATCAAAACCAAAATAAAATAACAACAAAAGTTGTCCTTCACAAAATGTGTACTTCGGATGGAATTTGGCTTCATTTCCTCCTGGCTTTTTTTTTTTTTTCTGGATGGAATTTCCCATGGCTTCATCTCCAAGTTTGTGTCAATGTTTGTTGTTGTTTGTTTGTTTTTCTTTTTTGTTTTTGCCATTCCCTCCTTACCCATCTCTCTTGCAAACCCTGCTCTGGAATTCACCATCCATCCTAATATCTAACGACTGCTGAGACCTCAGAGCCTCACTTCTAGCACGTGCATCGTTTAGGAGCATAAAGGCTGAGTTGAGTTTCAACTTAGGACAGAAGAAGTGCTGAGTAGCAAGATCTTTTGTCCTCCAGAAATGCCTATTGGGATGTTCAGCTCAGCACTTGCCACGTAAACCGAATGAATACGTGTTATTGCCATAACATTTGTGTTCTGGGGCATTTGCAGAGGTGACTGGAGATGCATCATCGTGCTGTAGAAGTGAGAAAGGGGATAAATAATGAGCCTGCCTGACGATACGACTCTGAACTGATGAGCTTGTAATGCGGTCCAGCTGTGTTGAGAAGGCCTGCACCACAACATGACTGGACCCTGCAATAGGCATTGTCCATCCCCTCTCACCAATGAGGAAACTGAGGCACACAACAGTCAGCTTGACAAAGAAGCTGAAGAGGAGATTCAAGGAAAACAAACTGCTCCCTGGACCCTTGCCTCAGCCCTTCTGACTGCTCTATCATAAATGTCCTTAAAACCGACAGCTTTTTTTCTGCACGACAGCTCCAGAAACCCTGCCTTGCACAAGTCCCTCCTTAATCCTCCTACGTGGTAGAAAGTCAAAGGGTCTGGAAGCCGATAGGTGCATCCTTTTTTCTAGCATATCCTGGAAAGTTCTTTGAACTTTATTTGGTTTTGACTCTAAAGTTTGGGAAGATCAAACACCCCTTTGTACCAATGTTGCAGCTTCCTAGGGAATCCCTTGGTGCCATGCCATGGTGGTTGCAACTACATGTAGTCATTCCCCAGTTGCCCCTCCTCCAGCTTCTGGCAACCACTAACGTACTTTCTGTGTCTGTGGAACTGCCTATTAAGGTATTTCATATAAATGTAACCATATAATACTGGTTCTTTTGTGGCTGGCTGCTTTCATTTGACCTAATGTTTTTAGGTTTAGTTCATGTTGCACAAATCAGGACATCATTGGTTTTTGTGGCTGAATAATATTCTCCATTGTATGGTTATACCATTCATCAATTCAATTCATTCACCATTTTACCTATTATGAATGAGGTTTCAGGGTTTGCATTTTATATAAGCCTTTGTATAAGCATAGGTTTTTCCCTTGTGTATACAGGTAGGAGATGTTTTATAAGATTATATTGCAAATCTACACTTAATTTCACAATTGATTTTAAACATGCTTTAACATCTAGAAATGAAAAATATTGTGCTTCCTATAACTAAGCAGCTGGCAATCAAACTGAAAGATTTTGTTCAATTTTGTAATAAATGTCTATCAGATTCTCATAAGGAACTTGTATGTGTGACTTTTGCCACAGTAATGGATTGAACTATCAAAGTTAAGTAATGAGATGCAGTAACAGAAATCTCTGCCTGAGACTGGAGGAAAACAAAACAAAGTTAGTAATCTGTAGAAAGGACCAAAGGAGGAAGTGACAAAAGAATGGGACGCTGGCTGCAATGGCTGCCTCACCCACTAGGATCGCCCACTGCTGCTGATTACTCTTTTACTAGACGCCAATGACTTCCACATGACAACATATTGTCATAGAAAATGCCCACAAAGTACACAGCATAACTATCTGGCAGAAATAAAATAAAATAAAATAAAATAAAATAAAATAAAATAAAATAAAATAAATAATAAGAAAGGGTTCTCCGCCACTCACCTGTAAAGTCTAAGCTTCACAGAGTCTTCGTCCAGAATTGGGCATCCATTGTGAACATACTTTACTTCATTGGGAAGAAAATGGCAATCAAAGACCTAGTTCACAGGAAGAAGGAATTGTCTATGAGAAACCCAGGGCAAAGTTTTGTTCCTCCAGCCTTATAGTACTTCCAAAGCACGGTGTGCTAGCTGATGGTGGTGACACACATTTGCAATCCCAGCATGTGGGAAGCTGGTGCAGGAAGATCAAGCTCATGAGACCAAGCTCAGCTTGGGCTATGTAGTGAGTTCAAGGCCAGTGTCAATGCAAAAGAAGCAAAAGCTCCTTAAAGGGAATACGGAATCTTTTACTCTGGAGCCACTTTTAGTGATCGTGGCTTGGTAACACAGATTCAGGTCATCTTAAATCCCATGTTCCTCCATGGATGCAATATTGTGGTTTTACAGAACAAAAAAGATCACTCAGCCAAGAGAAGTCTAAAATACATTGATGGTACATCAGAGGGGTGGTTAAAGCAAGCTGGGGGAAGGCTGCTTGGTTTTAGCCTCAGATGTTACCTGATGTCAGCCATAGTGTTGGGGTTAGTGTAAGCCAGTGGTCTGCTAAGTTAATTGATTTCAAAAGATGTTTTTCTCTATTAGTCAAAGGTTGCTTGTTCCCACATGGAAGTGGGCAAGGAATGGCAATTTAATCTCTGGATCGACAACATTCCAACCCCTCCACATCACTGAAGCTTTAACTAGTTAATCAGTCTTAGCAGACGCAGCTTCTTTCCAAGAGTCTCGTTCACACCAGCTTGTGTTGTTTAGTGAGACTGTCTCAAAAAGAAAAGCGTGGAGAATGGGAGGTGAGAGCTGCCTATGTTCTATTAGTGATGTGGGCGCAAGTATCTTTCTACCTCCAACGACCCCTTCTTTCCTACCCCTATGTCCACACATCATCTTGTTTATAGCTGTGTCTTGTTTGGTTGATGACTAAATTATAATGATCCAAACAGGTCAAACAAACAAATTAATGAATGTTACATCTCTAAATAACTAGATGTCTATAAACTATAACGCTTTATAAAAATCTGCTATTTATCAAAAAGAATATTTATCCTTTTCAGGAGCTTATAACAATTGAATTAAAGAGGTCTTTCTGGGTGTCTGGACAACACATTTACCCACCCACAAACACATTGTTTCTGTGTGGTTTTGTTCTGTCTTTCTTTTTCAAATAAAATCTTTATGTTCAGAGATGGAGACACAGTGGGTGTGTACTATTGAGCTGATGAGAGCCAAAGACAATCTGTAGTTGTCTCTCACACACTTGCAAATGGCAACTTTTAATGGTTACACACACACACACACACACACACACACACACAAAAAATGACCGATAAGATTCAAAGACAATTATTCTCCTTTAATACAGTTACAATGAACCTCATAATCTCACAAAGAATCATTAAATAAATGACCCTGGGTTTCTGTTTCATTGTGTTGTGTTTTTAAGACTTCTGCACAAGTCATGATCCTCCCACTGTCCTGATCGAGGTGGCAAAATCCTGAGAAACATCCTTGTGCGCATTCATCCATCGATGCATGCATGCATCCATCCAACCATGCATCCGTGCCTCCATCCATCGCATTACTGCGGTAGTATTCTTAGTACCTTTTACAGCCTCAAAGATTTCCAGATGACATAACCCACCCTGGGACAACATTCTCACTAGCACGAATGAATTTCTAGTCTTCTTTTGAATTGACAAGCAGAGAGAAGATAAAGAGAAGCCCTTCCCATATCACTGACAAATAGCCACGGCAATAAAGAGACAATCTGCTTTGTTAAAAGAAACATCTGTTCCGTGTTTCCTAATATGTTTTCCTTTTATAAAAGGCGACAACCATGATTGACCATAAATTTACTAACTAAAACAAAGGAGAGCTAAATCCTTTTCTAATTACTGTCTAGCTTTGGTTTTTTCCACTTCAACTGCTTTTCAATTACAATTTATAATTAAATTGTCACACATTCCTGACTCATTACTCACTTTAATGACAACGAAGTGGTTCAAACTAGAGATGTTTTCTCAATGCTGTATTTCAGATTCAAAACCAGCAAGCTCAGCAATAAACCAAGGTGATTTTCCACCCAGAAAATGTCTTGCCTTGGTCCAGGTGTGGAGTGCTGGGGTAAGGAAGTCTTGCCCTGGAACCTGAGACAGCACTCTGCCATCAACCTGTCTAGATGGCTATCCAGGAGACTGCAGAGACAGAAGGTACTAGCATGAACCCAGGCGAGAGGCTTTCCAGATACGCAATGGCAATGGACCTGTTGGTTCTAAGACAAACTTCAGTAATGAAATGAAAACACTAATTGAACAGATGTTAAACAAAGCATTTCTGTGCAAATCCCACAAAACTGTTCATTACACAGCAGGGTGTTGCTAATACAATAGTCTTGCTAGGAATGGGTTCACATACGCCTAGCTCGAAGCTTACTGTTAAGCTCTATTAAGGAATCATGTTTATTTAGCTGTGGAGGGGGCATTATACATGTGCCCTTATGCACTTAGCCATGCTTAATTCAAAAATTCATAATGAAAAATTCCTGGGAAGAGCAGAGCCTCTCTAGCTCTCAAACAAACATAAATTCTCCTCAAATCTGACTTTACCTAAGAATCTTATTATTATTATTTTGTTGCTAAAATTATCAGAATTTAAAATTAGGAAAAAAAACAGGAAAGAAATAATGTTTCTATAAATATATCTATGACACACGGTAAGCCAGTAATGAAGCTTAGAGTTTTAATGGCTACCAAGAAATAAATTCTAGAATTTATAGATCACATGTCCACTTGAGATGCTGCAAATCCATTTTCTCTGCCATGTTTACCCCTAGAAATACACACACACACACACACACAAATTCGGTATCACATTGGACTTTTTTTTGTCAAATAATTAGCAAACAGTAGATGACACAAGTATCTTGGAGGTGTTCTGGACAGTCAAAAATTTCCTAACCTGGTTGGGTATTTGTTGTCTCTGTTGCATAATATCTTCCTAATAACTAGAATTTTGCCTTAAAATCAGAGATGGCTTGGAGGTCTTAAGTCTGTGATAATCACACACACACACACACACACACACACACACACACACACACACACATATATATATATATATATATATATATATATATATATATATATATATATATATGAATGATTAGGCCACACACATATATGCACACAAATACACACATGCATGCACACATTCGTACATGTCGTCGTACATACATGTGCACATGCATACACACACATATGTCATCATGATTTACCTTTGTCATTCTGAAGTCTGAATATGACCAAAAATTGTCTCAAAACTAATAGAACCCGATTAAGAAAGCAGTCTAGTGGCCTTGCTACCTTCTCTAACATACTTCACTAGCAGTGAGTGAGGGAATAACCTGTAAGGCTGGGC
This sequence comes from Rhabdomys dilectus, assembly GCA_019844195.1. Lineage (NCBI taxonomy): Eukaryota > Metazoa > Chordata > Mammalia > Rodentia > Muridae > Rhabdomys > Rhabdomys dilectus. The sequence continues at coordinate 970,252 of JADRCG010009743.1, forward strand.
ATGCCCTCCAAGTGACTGCTCACTGAAGTCTCTCTGCCCCTGTCTCTCTGTCTCTCTCAATCTCCCAATATCTTTTTCTTTCTCAATCTTTCTCAAATTCCCTCTTTTCCCACTTTTCTCTCCCCTCCCCCCCACCCTAAAATAAAAGACCAAGAAACCTGTGATTTTCTTACATCCTCTTTTTTCTAACTGGATTAATGGCTACTTAAGGTCAAGGCATCTGGTTAGACTCAGAAATCTTCTGAATGACAAGAGACGTAGCAATAAAGCTTTCTTGATAGCAGTGCATTGTTAAGAAAAAGTGTACATATCTGTATGAGTGTAACCCTTACTAACTGCAATATGTTAATATAATTCAAATTAAACCATGCCAGTGGCAGGCTTATTATCTGAACCCAGTCAAGAATATTAAAAACCAGGGCTGGCAAGGTAACTTAGAGGGTAAAGGTATTTGCCACCAAGACTGATGGCCTGTTCACGCCCCATGGTTCAAGGAGAGAACCAACTCCTGAAAGCTGTTCTTTAGCCTCCACAACATGCTGTGGCATGCCCATGTACAGACACAAAGAATAAATATAATATTTAAAGTATTCAAAAATGCATTCCACCTCTTTGGAAAAAACAATAGGACCCCATGCCTGTGTCTTTCAATGCCTTAGTTTCAAGTATGCTACATACTTGTAACAGTGACTTGAGAGATCCTTTACCTATTCCCTCTGTCTTCTCACACTGTACACACCACACACACACACACACACACACACACATATCTGAACAGAAACGAAATGTGACCTACCTGTGGAGTGAGTTTCCCGACCCTCTGAGTTATGGGCTCATTCATCACCACCTCCACTCTGCAGGCGTCCTTCTCTTTAGGGATGGCAAACCTCAGGTGATCTCCAGACAGGAAGGCAGATCTACCCTTCATCACTCTCAGGCCCTGGTTGATGCTGATGAAGGTGGCACTGGCCAGATGCAGCAGAAGCAGCTGGAGCAGCAAGAACAGCAGAGCCTTGGGCCCAGTGCAGCCTGCAGAGTGCATGGTGACGGGGCCAGCTCTGTCCACAGGCACAGTCTGTTCAACAAAGCAAGGTTTCTGCACTTCCTCCCACAGTGTCAGCTTGAAGTCCAGGGGGCAAGACCAGGGGTCCTGACAGCGTGCCCCAAGATCTTAACATGCTCCTTCCATTCAAATTCAGACAAGGAGGCCTTTCAGGCAATCGGGGCTTTTTAATAAAACTCGCTGATCATTCCTGACAACACTGGCAAGATTAATGTGCCTCCCAAGTGTTTTCCTAATCCTGCAAACAGAAAAGGTTGGAGGGAAATGAGAGGCACTAAAGGTTTGTGCAGCTATTTAAAGAACTGTTCCTAACAAAGGGATCTTTCAGGTGGCCTCTAATTTCAGCTAAATTAAAAGCAAATAAATGAACTTGACCTTCAGTCCCATCCAAAAGGCAAGGAAGCTGGTTCATTACTCTGCTTGTAGCTCTTGCTTCCGGATGCAGTGGACCTCAACAAGGATGTTAAGTGTGTGGTCCTGCAGGATGCCCAGCCTGACTGCTGGAGCACGGAGGCAGGTTTTCCCAGCTCAATGAAGGGTTCTGCTCCTTGCTCTCATTTCCTTATTTGCAAAGTGAGGGCTAACTTGTGACAGCATTATTTGTACATTATTTTAGAGCATTGGTAATTGAAAATGAACAGAATCCAGCTAAGAAGTTTGCCTAACAGTTGGTGCAATGGACTCTGATGGGTAACGAGGTCACCTAAGAGACTCTTCAGTGGAAACTGGTGGAAGTGGGGTTTCTTCTAAACAAGCACTCAAGTAGTGTTTAAACAAGAAAAGAACTGTGAAGAGAGAGTGAGTGGTACAGCTCAAGGTGCACGGCTCACAGCGCCATCCGAACACACGTTATAACCTCATCTATAAGGCTTACTCTGTATAATGTACTTGATTGACTTAGATGGAGCTGTTTTTCTTTTCACACTATCATGGTTGGTTGTTGGTTTTTTTTTTTTTCTATTCAATAAGAACTGAGAAACCTTTTAAAATAAATGTATTACAGCATATCTCTAAGTCCAGGGTACGTTTAGATGACCAGTGGCTGTGTTTTATACCCATGGAAAAGTTTCATGCCAAGCCAAGCACCTGGTGGTTTAGCGGTAGAACTCTTGCTTGGAAGCTTACCTCTTCACAGATTCAGTATTTTCCTATATAGGAACTGGAGAATAAGTAAGTGGACATAAAGGATGTGTCAGTGGGTGTGCCCAAAATGAGTGTGACACTCCTTCCCTCCGAATCGCTCCCAGCCCTGCACGCTCTACACACTAGCTCATACCCTCCACAGCCACCCCCAGACGCCCCAGAAGCACAGCAGCCAGTGGCCGAGAAGGCTTTGGTGAGCACCTCAAGGAAGTAGAAATAAGTATTACTTTGCAGACACGGATGCAATGGTCAAGAAGTTTGGGTCACCTCTTGTGACAGAAAAAAAAAAAAACTCCTCATAAAAACTCAGAACGCTTTGACAAGTAGTTTTCTTATAATCTGTGAAAGAAGTCCGAAGAGACATAACCGACGGTGGGAAAACTCAGCCTGTTGACAATGTTGCAGATGGCGCACCGGTTCTGCATAAGGAACGGAAGGGATGTCGGAGCACAGTGAGGAAGCTGGGAAAGCACGGGGGCTGGCAGGAAGTGTGGGCAATACCCGGGGTATGCAGAGTGCTGGGAAAGCAGAATGAAGCCCCCGCCTCATCTTGGGACAGGATTTGCTAAGACACTGAGCAAGCTGGGCAGAGCGAGCGTTTCTCCAAACAGCAGGCTTTTTCTTTTCCTTTTTTAAATCACCGTGTTTCTCGTTATCTTTACCACAGACACTTTAAGGCATTAGCTTCATTCGATCATGCCTTTGATTGATAAAGAAATGTGCTTGTGCTGAGTTTACAAATGCCTTGTAGGGTCCACCTCTGCTACGTTAGAGGGGAGTCTGTCCCACATCGTTGTTTGAAACCTTTCACAGATGGCATCTGTCCTGCGTCACCTGAGGGGGTGTAAGCTTTACAGATCGGCCTGTTTTTAATGATGTCAGTCCTAAAATAAACCTGTTCACAGACTCCCACTGACCGTGCTGTCCACACTCAGGCTGAATTGGCTTATTTGTGTAAAAATGCAAATTTGGTTGTGGAATTTTTCACAACAAAGTCAAATCTTTTTTTTTTTTTTTTTTTTTTTTTTTACCATTTCCATTTGTCCTCCAAGATCTCACAGAAAAGAAAACCAGTCAAAGAGAGATGTGAGGGATGGAGAAAAATACTCTCTGGGATTTGAGCTAGCTCAGTCAACACGTAAAAGCTGCATGGCCCCCCTACCCGGCACTCCTGCTTGGCTCTTTTCATTACCTCTTTCTACACGACTCTGTATTTTTTTTTTTTTTAGAAACACACTTAAATTTATTTGTGAATATGCAGGCATATGTGTGGGTGTGTAGTCAACACACACCTGTTGGGCTTGGTTCTGCCCTTCCACCATGGAGTTCCTTGGGTCAAACTTAGGTCCTCAGGCTACCCTTTGCCCTCTGAGCCATCCCATCATCCCTTACCTGATGTTGTAGTGTTGGACACTAAGGTTCATTTCTCGGGCCTGTTTGTGTCTTTCCTCTATCCCCAGGGATAGTTCTTGGAACTGAATACCGTTTGCATGCTAATGAGTCCTCCCCCCAAGTCCTTACCCTCAGAGTCATCCCCACCTAAGTGTGTAGTGAGCATCTCTTTCCCTAAGTAGCTATATGATGCTCCTAATTGCCCCTGGTCTGGCTAAGATAGTGAATGGCAACACCAGCTTTTTGGCTGCTTCCGGGTTTTTTTGCGTCACTCTTAATATCCAGCCTGCTGGTTCCTGTTTGTTCTTCATGCTGGACAGGTCCCAGAGAAAAACTGTAATTCTAGCCTTCTGGTATCTGAAAGGCCTGTTCCCTTGAGAGCCAGAGGAACCTGTGACAGTTCAGCCAATAGAATCATGTGAAGGTAGCAGGTGATGTGTTACAGAAGACTGTTTCAACCAAAGCACCAGGCTCTCCAGCTGACCCTGAAGCAGCTAGCCTGTGTGAGTTCTTCTGCCACAAGGAAATACATTCTGCAGACAGTCAAAACGAGTATCAAAGTGGATTTGCTGAAGTCAGTCTCCCCACTCGACTGGAGCCCAGTGAGCTGAACCCATGGTAGAGACTACAACGAAACCACTAGAAGACCCTAGGGTGACAGAAACCATGACACTAAACACTGGAGTTGATTCAAGCTTCAATCGTTAAACTGATTTGTTCAGAGAAAAACAATAGTCTTTCTTTAAAAAATATATCCAGAAGACAAGCACTGCTTCCGGCTTTTGGTATGTCAGCCTAGTCCAGTCTAAACAGGGCAATAGCCTCCTGTTTGAACCTCCCCCTTTGAATGTGTCTCAGTATCATGGCTGAGATTCCTAGAAAAAGTTGTGCATGCTGTGTAACTCCTCTGCTCAAAATGTCCCATGGTTTTGCATCTTGAATAAAAGCAGAACACTTGCTATTCCTACTGACCTCTGCCATTTCAGGTCCCCACTGTCTGCTGCTCTGCCACACCACACAGCCATGCTAGAGTGTTTGCCTTTACTCAGGGAGTAAGACAGTCTCTCTTCTTTCTCCCCCACAAAGGTTTCTCTGATTGCTGGTTCCTCTGTAGTGAATACCATCCCCACCCACACACTCTCACTCCTACAAGCCCCCTGTCTCCTTCCTCACTTTCAAGCTTTCTGTCAAACATCAAAATTGCAACGTGGCTACGCTTGTCTCATAAAAGGATCATCCCACACTGTTTCTCTGATTTGTTTTTAACCTTAGAACTAATGAGCACCTAACCAATTCCCTCACTTGGATGTTAGTCCTTGCCATTTTCTTCATTAAAAAGGTGAATTTTTTAAAAATATTTATAGATGTGTCCAAGTCCCTAGAACAAAATACGATACATCTATAACTGTTTCTTAAATGAGTGAATAAGTTGGAGAAACAATTCCCTATATTTAGTCATACAGACTACAGTTTAATCGGTAAAAGTGCTGTAAACTTTTTCTGGTTGTGGTGGAACAAGCCTTTAATGCTCAAACTCAGGTGGCAAAAGCAGGTAGAACTCTGTGATTTTAAGGATAACCTGGTCTACAAAGTGAGACATTGTTTAAAGGAAAAAGTGAGAGAGAGAGAGAGAGAGAGAGAGAGAGAGAGAGAGAGAGGATCCACCTGTAGAAAGCTGCAGTGAGCGGTGACAGCATTCGCCATTGCAACATGGCGCTGGCATCCGGCTCCCGTGGGTAAACAAGTAAATTGCACATGTGCAAGTGGTGAAAGCGCGCTAAGTCACCGCCCAACCCGGGGCATCATACGAGGTTTTGAACAAGCAGCCAATCAGATATGTCCACCCCACCCTAGGGTGTATATAAAGCAACACCATCTTGGGTCTCTCTCTCTCTTCCTCCTCACATGGCAATAAGCGCTTAATACAAAAGGATCCTGGTGCCCGCGTGCATTCTTGCCGGTGAGACGATTGCGCCGGCCACAACCACCATCATGAAAATACTATCAATCATGGGTCAAGATACCAAGTGGGCTTGCTATTTTGTGTGTGTGTGTGTGTGTGTGTCAACCTGCCACAAGCTAGAGTCATTTGAAAAGAGGGACTCCCAACTGAGAAGGTGCCTCTATCAGATTGGCCTCTAAGCAAGTCTTGCCTGGAGTTTTCTTAGTTAAGGACTGATGTGGAAGGACCAGCTCACTGTGGGTGGTGCCATCCCTGGGCAGGTGGTCCTGGGTTATACAAGAAATCAGGCTGAGCAAGAGAGAGGGAGCAAGCCAGTAAGCAGCATTCTTCTACGGCCTGTGGATCAGCTCCTGACTTGAGTTTCTGCCCTGACTTCCTTGGATGATAAACTACAAACTGTAAGATGAAATAAACCCTCCCCCCTCCCCGCTCCCCCCTCCCGGCAAATTACTTCTGGGCAGAGTGTTTTATCAGTAATAGAAACCCCAAGACACCAAATAAATTCAGCTACCAAAAGTTATCAGAAAAGGTCAGATCAACTTTGAGTCAACTACACACCTACAACACAGAAATTTTTAACCCTAGAAAATGCCATGTTCTGAGACCTTTGCAAAAGTAACTGCAGTCAACCAGCCTTTCCCAGTCAGCTCATATTTCCCAGAAAATATATAAATATCTCTATCCTGTGATCCCTAAGCAGAAGGATTTTGATCTCTGCTTTCCTCCCAGAGATCAAAGCAGCTAGATGCAGCATTCCTACAGTGGCAAAAGAATGCCATCTTCAAGGCTGAACAGAGTCAACCATGGGTAGAGGTGTGGCCATACACAGAAAAAAGCTGCATCTCTATATATTCATACATGTATATAGAAGGAAAGCTTCCTTAGGCCCTTTATTTGTTTGCTGTCTATTGCTGTGATAAACACCATGATCAAAAGCAAAAGGGTTCAATTGGCTTACATTTCTCCATCACAGTCTATCATCAGAGGAAGCCAAGGCAGGAACTGAAGCACAGGAATGCTGCTTACTGCCTGGCTACCCCTGGTTTACCCATCTTGCTTTCATATGCCACCTAGGACCACACTGCACTCAGCCTCCCACATCAACTGTCAGTCAAGAAGATGATCCCACAGTCTTCCCTACAAGCCAATCTGATGGAGGCATTTTCTCAGTTGATGTTCCCCTCAACACAGGGGTGTTGCTGTATTTCACAAATTTGTGTTTGATGATGTTACATTTTTTGACCAGCAATGTCTTCATAAGAAAGACAAGATGGACCAAAATAAAACAAAACAACTCAGTTTTATTTTATATCCACAACCTTAGAAACCCAAATAAACTGCTCTAGGATGTATCTGAAGACACTACAGCAAATACTTCCTTCCTTTCTCTTATGATAACTTACTATGATGTGTCCAGTATCTATCTGTAACTAGACTGTCATTTGCGGCTTGGGAAGTTACAATTGTTGAAAAGCCAGGTGGGCCAACCCTGAAGCAAAATTAGTAAAGCTCTCAGACCTCATCAGAGAAGAGGGGTGTGTGTGTGTGTGTGTGTGTGTGTGTGTGTGTGTGTCTGTGTGCATGACTCTGTGTGTGTGAGCACACACATGTGCATGCGTGTGCATGCGAATGTGCATGTGCTTGTGAATACATGAGTGTGAGGGTGGGGGCTGGTATAGTGGGCAATGGTTAACACAGAAACTCACAACTCATTGATGTACAGAGAATTAGTGACTGGAGTTCCCAGCCACAAATGAGACACCTATAGTACACTCTTCCCCAAGGTTCAGGGATCATCATGGAAGATGGAGTGGAAAGACAGTAAGAGGTAGAAGTTGAGAATGCTTAGAGCAAACCAGTGTCTCTGGACATAACCAGACCACTGTACTTACGAACTAACAGCAGCTGTGGTTGCCTGTATAAGGTCTGTACAAGATCAAGACAGTTAACGTTCTAACAAGGAATGGAAAAGGGCTCGTGATCCTCCTACCCCTAATTGAAAAGCTATGTGCAGTTAATGGCTTCTAGGGGAGGGAGAGTCTGCTTTATTTAAGGGTATGTCTTCTAGTAGGTTGACCACACTCCAGTGGAAGTATATGGGCAAGACAAACTGAAGTCAATGGGTTATTGAATTAGGTTGGGAGAGGAAGACAGGGCTGGACGAGTGGTTCAGTGGTTAAGAGCACTATCTGTTCTTTCAGCAAACCAGAGGTCAATTTTCAGCACCCACAGAGTAACTTACAACTGTCTGTGACTCCGCTTCCAGGAAGTCTGGTTCCTTCTGCTGGTCTCCATAGTGCACATATATACATGCAGTGTGTGTGTGTGTGTGTGTGTGTGTGTGTGTGTGTGTGTGTGTGTGTGTGT
>JADRCG010009743.1:978189-1023872 GCA_019844195.1 Rhabdomys dilectus
TGTGTGTGTGTGTGTGTGTGTGTGTGTGTGTGTGTGTGTGTGTGTGTAAAATATAAATTAAAACAAAGCATGAAGTGGGAAGGTACAGAAGTTGAAGTAAATGTGAAAGCAGTTAAGGGGAGGAGATTAAAGTGAATATGATCAAAACGTATTGTATGAAATTCTCAAGAAGATTAATAAAAATCTTTTAAGTGCATTTGTTTCACACTACCCAACACTATCTTCTTCTATAGAAATAGAAACTTTAGATAGGCACATGGTCACTAGAACATAGACTGTCTTGCAGTTAGACATGGCTGTGTGACCGAATTCTAGTTAATAGGCTAAAAGAAGTATCGCGTGGTATCCTGAGAAGCTTTCCTTAAGAGGTCCTGTCCTAGTCTGCAGCTTGGGTAGGAAGGTTTATTTTATCTTGCAGGTTGAAGCTGTCATCAAGAAAAGTCAGCGCAGGAATTCAAGACAGGAACCTAGTGGCAGGCACTGAAGCAGAATCAGGGAGAAACACTGCTTAATGGCTTATTTCCCTGTTGTTCAAATAGCTTTCTTATACTGCCCAAGCTCCCTTGACCACAGTGTGCTGGACCCTCCTACATTAATAAATAATAATAATAATAACCCACAGACATACTCCAGGCCAGTCTATAATGAATTGGAAACAATTCATTATTTAAGATTTCCTTTTCCCAGGCAACTCTGAGTTGTATCAACTCAACAGCTGAAGCTAACTGTAACAGTCCCTTGTCATTTTCTTCCTGCCTCCATCTGACCTGTTGGCCAGACTTGGGCAGATTTTCAAGTCTGGCAGAATTGTGTGAATAAGGATGACCAACGGGGCACCTACAAAACAGCCACCACACCACACCATCTTCCCACAATTTTATAAGAGAAGAATATAAACTTCCTGGCTTGTTGGTATTATTTTGCCTTTTGTTGTTTAATCATCATATTCTTTAAGTTCTTAGTCTTAACAGGTAACATTAGGAAAAGATTATAACTTCTTACCAGATACTGCAACCACCATGGCAACTCTTATAAACATTTATTTGGGGGTGGTTTTCAGTTCAGAGGTTTGGTTGATTATCCTCATGGCAAGAAGCATGGTGGCATGCAGGCAGACATGATGCTGGAGGAGTCAAGAGTTCTACTTCTGAATCCTCAGCACCAGGAAGTGACAGTGGCACACTTCTTCTAACAAGGCCACACCTACTCTAACAAGGCCACACCTACTCTAACAAGGCCACATCTCCTAATAGTGCTGTTCCAATGGGGCCATTTTTATTCAAACAACAATAGAGCCTATAAATGGGTCAGTGACTCATTCACCAATTATATTGTAGTAGGTCCTTAAATGGGCAATAAGGTACAATCTAAGTCCTAGTGTCCATCTACCATGAAGAGCCAAGAGAAGAAAGAGAAAACTGATCTCATTCATAAAGCTCCCTTGCCAATGTCATGGAAGGATCAGATCAGGTCAGATCAGGTCAGAGCTCTGAAGGTCTGGATTCTAACCCTGACTTAGCTCCCTCTTCTGAAAATGGGACCATCCACTGTTGTTCCCATGAGACCAAATGACAATTGGCATGAAAGAATGTTGGTCATAAACCCATATGAATATAAGTTATCAATTATCCTAGTTTGCTCTCTACTCCTGCGATAAATACCATGGCATGACCAAAAGCAAGTTGGAAAGGAAAGACATGGCAAAAACAGAGAAGGGAAAAGACAGAAACAGGACAAAAAAGAAAAACAGAAAAATAACAAAGACTCTCAAAGAGTAAGATTCCATGCATGATGAAAGGCTCTTTTATCTCCCCAGACAAGATGATGGTTATTGTCTTATCTCTGATGCATCTGATGGCAGTCAGTATTACCAACACTGTAATGGGAAGTCTAACCCCTGTTGAGAATTTAGTTTTCTTGGTCTCAACATAGGGCCAAGTTAGTTCCTCATAATCCACCTCCCAGTGGCTTACTTAGGTCACTGATATGGGTACCCACAGATCAGAGAGTTACTGGGCTCCCCTGAAGGTTGAAATTGAAAGAGCACCGGGCTAGATTCCTCATGGGAGCTTAGAACATGGCTCTGAGCCACATCAGTCTTAACTCTTGTTTTTGCAATAGAAGCAAATCCCGTCAGCTTGTTTTCAAGGTTCAGCTGTTGCACAGTATTTCAAATTCCTCCTGTCTCGCCTGCAAGCCAGCTCTCTTCTCCCTGACCATTCCCACCACCGCGTGTCCTTCATGTAAAAATCACATATTCTAAATATTCCTGTACAAGCTGACTCCAATGTGTGAAAATGTTCTGAAAGTGTAAAATCACCCTGTGTTGGACTCTTTCTCATAAAAATCCACAAGGGTTTCTTTATCTAAACTTTCTTTCTTAGAAGCCGTCCTGACCGGAAGAAAGTAATTTAGTATCATTTCATTGATGGCGAAGACCTATGCACTTGTATTCCTTTCCTAATTGTGAGTGGCTGAGTCCTAAGAGCCAGTATTCTCTGTGTTGATGTAAACTCTTCTGCAATCACTTTAGCACATCAAGAACAACCGTGGATTCTTGAGCCCTGCAGCTTCTCATTGAGATGGACATTCCCGGCAGCCAATACTAATGGTGCTCCCTGATCAGAACAGCACTCACTGTAACTCCTCTCTGGATTCTCCAGTGGTAGTTTTATAAAGCATGGCAACCAACAGATCTCCTCTGCCTGGCCCCAGCACAGACATCAAACCATCAATTACCTATCACATGGCCTTGTTAATTTGGCTTATATCTGCAGAATTTGTATTTAGTCTACTATTCTTCTCAGCAGCATCCCACGTAGTTATTACCCCTTGACTGAAGATGATAAGTAGTTCCTTTTATCCTCCATGTGAGAGAGGTTGCCAGGCTCACAAGTTTATTGGTGGTGAACCTACCATCTATCCCTATCTATCATCTACCTATATCTATTATCTATCTATCTATCTATCTATCTATCTATCTATCTATCTATTTATTTGCTTCCTTTGATTTAGGGTCTCATGACACCGAATAGCCTGTCTTCAAACACTCAGTGAGCACCTGCCTCAGCTTCCCAATTACTAAGATTAGAACCATGTTACACTGTGGGCCACCAAGTAAAACCATACATCACTATGTGCCACCATGTGTCACCATGGGCCACCTTGCCTGGCTCTGACTTACAGCTAAGTTATAACATGTGCCCTTAGAGCCCCTACAGAAGAAAATAAACATTCAAAAATAGAATTTTGTGGGGAAAAAAAGCCAGCTCAGCATCAAAGCAACCCACCCACCCAAACATCCAGACAGTCTTAGATCCTTGGTAAGAATGGGGAAGGAGGTCAACACAGCCTTTCCACTCTTTTCCACATTAAAACCTTGCAAGTCCCAATTAGAGTAAACTTCAAAGCTGCCTTGGGATTTTTATGGTGTGTTTTTTAGATGAACAGAATTTTTTCATGTGAATATTTTCCAAAAACAATTTATATAGATAAAAACTCTAAGTTGTATAAACCTAGGGCTGAATATAATTGTCCGTGGGACAACTGAATTGAATTCAAATCACATGTGGTATGAATAGGCCACCCAGGGCATTGAAATGTATATCAGAAAGAGTCCTGGGGAAAGAGCTGGCCATCTGGTCATCTGATGGCAGCTGAGAAAATGAAAGGTTAGCAGACCTTTGCCAGAGGCTTTGGATCCACTCTCCCCTTTCCCTGAGGTAGGAAAGGCTAATTGCCACTTGTTACAAACCACCACCGGGAGTAGGCATTCTAAATCTTCACAGGTCTAAAGGTCACAGCAGCATTATGGGAGAAGCATCCAACTCAGAGCTCTTCCTTCCTGCATGCTGAAGGCCTAGGTCCTCTCCTGGACCATATTGGAAAACCAGTCTTGGGCTATATTGGAAAACCAGTCTTGGGCCATATTGGAAAAAGACAACTGGAACAGAGTCTTCAAGCTCCCGCACAGCCTCAGCTGCTCCAGTGGCCTCAGGGGTGGAAAAGCTGTACATCTCACCAAACACGGCATTTGCAAACTGATTTTCTTAGAGAAACTAGAATGATGGGGAAAGAAATAACCTGAAAATTCTAGGTTTTATTTTCTTTTAAGATTTATTTTTAGAATGTCAATGTACATATTTATGTGCTTCTTGCTCATAACATTTTTTTTTTGCTGTATTGATTGCTAAGGTCCTTTAATTATTGACTCTGTATTTTTAATTAGTTTACCTAAAAACTTTCATAGAGGAAGTAATGTTATAGGGTGAGCCAACCTGTATTTTATTCATTTAAGAGGCTGCAATTATGAAGGGGCTCACTGGCTTCGAGACCTTTGAACTAGCCGAGCTATGTTGCCTCTATTCATTCATTTCCCTTAACACGCCTATAAAATAGTCTCTCCTATTATCCTGATTTTATAAACTATGACTTTAAAAAGTGACCTAATAATCATAATAAAACTAACACTTATTAAGCAGTAAAGAACTAACACTTATTAAGCACATATTTTAAGACAGGAGTTGTTCCGACGGTGGCTCTCCACTGCCTTGCTTTCTCTTTACAGCTGTTTCAGGAAGTAGATGGTGATTTTTATGTATTTGGAAAATTCAGAATAGGTAACAATGCAAGGTCTTCAGCCTGACCTTGTACTTACTAGTGAAGCCCATTTCGCCCACAACAGGACTCGGGCACTTAGCTGCTGTGTTCCACTGATTCACATTGAAACAAATTTTTTTACTCACTCCAGTTTGCTTCACAAGCACTAGGGGTCTTTTGACTCCAATATTTAAACCTTTAATGATCTCCTTTATGGTTCCAAACGGCAAAAGATGACTGGGCTCAGTCAGTTTCACCAGAGGCAGTGATGGAGGAAGGAACTAGCTGTTACTTACGAGCCTTAATTAACAATGGTGCCTGCCCACCCCCATCTTAGTGTCTGAACCCTTACTCTGTGAGCGAGGTTTAAAGACCTCCAAGCCAACAAGCCCCTTCATAATTGCAGCCTCTTAAATGAATAAAATACAGGTTGGCTCATCCTTTAACCTTGCTTCCTCTGTGAAATTCTTTAAGTAAATTGATTAAAAACACAGAATACATAATTTGAGGGTCTTAGAAATCAACTAGCCCAGATAGTTCACTTTATATACCCATTTATTTGCTTTCTCTGAAAATAGTTTTTTGTTTTAAATATAAGATGAATATATGCTGGTTTAGTAAAGATCTAAAGGAACCTGCAGAAAAGATAAAATACATTTCCTACCACACGTGGAAAATACTCAAGTTTCTTTGGTGGTGGTGGTGGTGAAGGCGGTGTGTGTGTGCGCATGTGAGGGAGAATATGTGTGTATGTGTACACACTGTTTTATCCTGAACCGGAACCACAGTCTAAAGAGATGCTACCATTCTCTTTCAACAGCATGGCATTCTATCACGAGCATTTTCCTTAATATTAAACATCCCTTGCTGTTTTAACCTGTGCACTGTGTGCACGACAAGGACACTTGTGAGTTTCTATATTCACCTCACTGCAGCACTCACATACTAGCCATACAGACTCTTAGAAATCAAGTCTGTTACAAAGCACTGGCTCCAGGGCTGGACCCACATAACCAGGATAAAATCATGTCATCTCTACCGTCACATTGACTTGACATTAAGTATGTACGCACTCTAGGAATCTCTGTCTAGAACCCAGTGATACCTAATCAACCCCTTCCAGGCTGAAGGCATGAAGGTGCCATTCTCAAAAACCTAGAAGCCCAGGCTAGCCACCCTGTCAGGGTGATTATCTGAGATAGCTAAGCTCCAACCTGGAATAGAAGCAGCCTATTTTAAAAAGTAATTGCATCACACCATGTTGCAGAATCAGATGTGAGACAATAATCAAGATGACGACATCAGGACTGCCTGATTACTCATAACCTTTGACCTTTGCCCCACTGTTCTTCTGCTTAAATCTAAAGGTCAGGTTAGTCCCCCATACACAAACTCAGGGTCCCTGGACTCCTTTATCTGTTCAGTTTCCAGTTTCTTGATTAAATCTTCTTTCCCTGCTTTCTACTGTTCCTCGTTCCTTCAGTTGGTGTAATAGGATGGGTGGGCACATCTGGCTTATCAGGGCCCCCTCAGCAGCCCTCTGCTTAAAACTCTGACTGTATTGCTAGTTACCTTAAAAACAGATAATAAAAATCCCTTAAATTGGTGGGAGAGCAAACTTGTACAACCACTGTGGAAATCAATTTGGCAGTTTTTCAGAAAATTGGGAATAGTTCTATCTCAAAACCCAGCTATGCCACTCCTGGGTATATACCCAAGAAATGCTCTACCATACCACAAGGATACTTGCTCCACTATATTCATAGTGGCTTTATTTATAATAGCTAGAAACTGGAAACAGCCCAGATGCCCTCAAACAAAGAATGGATAAAGAAAATATGGTTCATTTACACAGTAGAATACTTACTACTCAGTGACCAAAAACAAAGACATCATGAAATTTTCAGGTAAATGGATGGAACTAGAAAATATCATCCTGAGTGACGTAACCCAAAACCAAAGAAATATGCATGGTATATACTCACTTATCAGTGTATATTAGCCGTAAAATACAGGATACCCACGCTACAATCCACAGACCCTAAGAAGCTATTTGGGCTCCTCAGAAGGAAATTAAAGTTGTCATTGGAGGTAAATGAAGGGAGGGAACTGGCAGGAGAGGGAATGGGGATCAGGTATAGGGGGAGCTGGTGAGAGAGGGCCTGAAGAGTGAATGGAAATGGGGAGGGACAACTCTAGGACATGTCAGAGACCTAGAATGGAGGAGGACCCAGGGAGCTTATGAGGGTGACCCTAGAGCTGAGACTCCTAGCAGTGGGGGATATGGAGCCTGAAGTGGCCACTTTCTGTAGCCAAGCAAGACTCCCAGTGGAGGGTTAAAGACATCAACCCATCCACAAAGCCTTCGACCCAAAATTTGTTTGGGCTACAGGGACAAAGATGGAGCAGCAACTGAAGGAATGGCCAACCAATTACAAGCCCAACTTGAGACCCATCCCATGGACAAGAACCCCCCCCCCCGACACTATTAATGATACTATGTTATGCTTGCAGACAGGAGCCTAGCATAACTACCCTCTGAGAGGCTCTACCCATCGACTGACCAAAACAGATGCAGAGACCCACCCATCAGTCTGATGCCAAACATTAGACTGAGCTCAGGAAGTCTTGTAGAAGAGTTGGGGGCAAGACTGAGGAACCCAGAAGGGATAGGGACTTCACAAGAAAACCAAGATCCTTGAGTCCTCCCAGAAACTGAACTACCAACAAAAGACTAACACAGGTGAGACCTAAGCACCCCTGCACATATGTAGCAGATGTGCAGCTTGGTCTTCATGCTGGTCCCCCAATAACTGGAGTGGGGCCTTACTCTGACTCTGTTACCTGCCTGTGGATCCTGTTTCTCTAACTAGGCTGTCTTGTCTGGCCTCAATGGGATAAGATGTATCTAGTCCTGAAGTTAATTTGAGGTGCCAGAGTGGGTTGGTACTCAAAGGGGACCTCCCCCTTCTTAGAAGTGAATGGGAGTGGGGATAGAGGAGGGTCCATGGGAGGGGGCCCTGAGAGGAGGGAGACCCTGAGAGAAGGGGGGCTGCAATTAAGATATACAGTGAATTAATTAGTTAATTAATTAATTGGGGGAAAGAAAATCCATTAATTATAAATTAGTCCCTTTCCCAAGGTTCTCCTGTTAGTGGATTATAGGGGTGGAAATATATGGTCAACAGGTGTAAACATATTGACACTATTATATATATACCCATGCTTTGTGCAAAGACCACTGGCACCCTCACCAACTCTTCTCATGAATGGCAGGACCATCCCTTTCTTATCACTGTTTAATTCACATTTCCTGACTTGAGTTGGGAAAGTCCACTTCCTTTCCAAAGAGTTGTTACCAGGATTTTCTCTCCTAGAAATCTGTTTACTCTCCAGAAGAACAGAAGTCCTGCAGCACTTAAGTGGCTACCAACACTGCAAGGCCACCTGAATCCAATCTTGGACTGAGACTTCTGACATGAAGCCCATGCTCTCTTTCCACATCAGGAGCTTCCAGAAGTCACAAGTGAATGTCCCTCTCCTCATAGCCTTCCTAGACCTCACCCCAGACATGAGCTCAGAACTGTAGAGATGGAGTCTCCTCCCACACACACACACACACCAGAAGGCTATGCTTGAAAATAAAGAATAAGGTATAGTTAAAAAATTCCTAAGTAGATGTTAAGTCTGAAGCAATGTCTTTGTGTGAAAAGGTACGGAGATGCGAAGCACTCACAAGAAACAAGACTTAGCCTGGCTTCTTGAGGGACAGAGGCTTTATGAGAGGCAATTTATGATCAAGAACTTGACACAACAAAATGGTATTCGTCGTACTAATGTAAAAGTGAACTGCTCCAACGGTTCCACCAAACCCATCAGAATACATTTAAGGCAGCTTCTACTTCACTGGAAAAAGTATTGCTCACATACGCAGTCAACTGTCCAACACTTCTCCATCTGTGATGTGCAATGCATCTTACTATAACATCATCAATGATAGCACTCAAACTCACAGATGTCACTGCAAATACCTTCCCAAAGAGATCTGGTCTAAAGGATATGCTTCTGGTGACCTAAGAAACTTGTTCATCAGGGCTGGAGAGATATAGCTCAGCAGTTAAAAGCACTGACTGCTCTTCCAGAGGTCCTGAGTTCAATTCCCAGCAATCACATTGTAGTTCACAACCATCTGTAATGGAATCCTATGCCATCTTCTGATGTGTCTGAAGACAGCTACAGTGAACTCATATACATAAAGTAAATAAAGAATCTTTAAAAGAAAGAAAGAAAGAAGGAAAGAGAGAGAGAGAGAAAGAAAGAAAGAAAGAAAGAAAGAAAGAAAGAAAGAAAGAAAGAAAGAAAGAAAGAAAGAAAGAAAAACTTGTTCATAAGTGGCAGAAACTGTGGTGTGGTTTGATCCATGATCATATGACAGAATGACAGAGGCTGATTGGATTTGGGGTCTGTTATAAATCAGGGAACTCACATCCCCCTGTAAACCCAATCAATAGCCAATAGCTAAAGCAGTCACAGGAAAAATCACAGTTGTTTTGCTAATGGACATGATAAGGCTGTCGATCCTAAATGGTTGTGGTGCTGCTGTCTGTCAGCTCTGTGCAGAACAGTTTCTTCTTGTAACAGTCAGAGGTAAGAACAGAAATGCATAACTGACCACAATGCATAAAATAAGAGATGACTAAATGCTCAGAAGTAAGTGGGACATTTGTATCACTTCTGCCAATGCTCCTAGAACATAACCAAATAGAAAGAGTGTAAAAGGCCGAAGAAGAGGTGGAATGTGATAGAACACTAACTTCCACGCATGATGTCGCTATTCCAGGCTTAAGCTCATGGCAGCTATGATTACCAACCTAGTGTCTGCACCAGGTTATTAGGCTAGTCGACATCCTGTCAGTAAAGGAGGAGAAATGCATAGGTCTATTCTCCCTTGAGGATTTATGTGCATTAATGATTGATGGGGGAAGGAGAAACATTTTCTTCAGTGGTGTAGCCATTGGTAAGGTGCCCTTGCTTCTATCAACAAACCTCCTTCCACGCTCTTATAAGCAAGTCTCATGAGGCTCACTGGGGCAACCAAAACCAAAACAAAAGATAGGTAGTTCATTAGAAAGGGGAAGAGGGTCAGCAAGCAGGGAGGAGAGCAGGACAGGGTAATGGAAGGGATGAACATGATTGAAATAACTATGTGTATATATAAAAAGTCATAGGAAATATATTAGTGTAGTAATTAACACATGCTAATAAAAAGTTAACAGAATTCTAGGACTAGAAGAAACTTCTCTAAATTTGCACATCATCATTATAATAAATAAACATGTATCGTTCACTTGTACCTGGTACTGTTTAAGTGTACTTACTCTTCATAACAACATACAGATAGAGTCTATGATCAGTCCCATTTTGCAGCTAAGGAAACAGAGAAGCAATTTGTTAAGCTAAGTGCTAATTGTGTAGCAGGGATTCCAGTCCCAGCTGAAAGGCCTACAGCCCAGAGCCTGAAAACCTGGGGCTTTGTGCTCCAGCACACAGTGATCTGCATGAAGAAGTGGGGCCTGGGGAGGCTCAGGAATTCTCAGGAACAAGAAGCAGCTCCACTGTTTTATTCACTGGTCTCATAAAGTGTGGAAGGGAAGCCAGAGCCTTCTATGACATGGTCAGAGGTCTTAAACTGACAAACTCAATAGAACTCTTCCCTGCTGGAGGCTTGAGCCCTTCAGTTTTGAATAAGTCTTCAGCTGTAACCTTCTACTATTTCCTTTTCCCTCCCCCACCCCCAGGAGCCTCAGTATGCAGCCCAAAGTAGCCTCAAACTGATGCTCCCATGCCATAAGCTCCTGAGAGCTGAGACTACAGGATGAGCATCACATGCTCTGCTAGCTGTTTTTTAATAAAGAAAACTGTAAATAAATTTCTGATCTGACATTACTAAAACCTGGGGATGAGAGAGAATTTTTTCCCCCTCTGTTGATATCTTTGTGGTGTCTAAGAGAAAGATCCCATAGAAGCCAACCAAAGGTCTGTGAGCCTTTGTTAAGGCCACCATTTCTTTAATCAAAGCCTTATTCTTCTTTGGAGTTTGTTCCTCATTATAAAATTAAGGCACAATCAATACCTTTCATGGGTATAAAACAATTAAGTGTGGTAATATCTATATATGTCACTTAAAGCCTGCTTAGTCACATGCACACAAGTGCACGCACACACATACACATGTGCATGAAAACAGGGGACAGTCAAGATTAGTTCCCTTTCTTCTCCTCTCTATCCCAAATCCCTAAAGAAAGCTTTTCTAAAAGTTAGTTTTAAAGTTAGCGCTGTAGGGCTAGGAAGGCGGCTCACTTGGCAGAGTGCTTTCTTCACGTGAAGGAAGCCCTGGGTTTGCTTCCCAGCAATCCACAAATTCAATGTGGTAACACACCTGTAATGTCATTCCAGCATTTGGGAGATTGATCCAAGAGGACCAGAAGTTCACAGTCACCGTCTGCAGTAGCACAGTGAATAGGAAGCCAGCCTAGGATATGGAAGAGCCTGACTCAAAAAAAAAAAATATTAAGTAGTGTGCTGTGAGGGACACACATCACAGAACATTTGTCAACATTCACAGAAAGTACATTAAGAATGAATCCAAATATAAACCATGGACCTGGGCTCACAATCCTGGTTTGGTCATTGTGGTAAACATCTGTTCACACTAACGCAAGAAGTTAATAATATGGAAATTACATATAAATATCTAAATATTATTATTTCAATAGATTTTTATTTATGTGTATGAGTATTTTTCCTGCTTGAATGTATGTAGACCATGTGTATGCCTGCTGCCTGTGGAGAGTCACAAATCCCCTGACACTGGAGGTAGGAATGGTTGTGAACTACCTTGTGGTGCTGAGAACTGAACTCTGGTCCACTGCAAGAGCAGCAAATGTTCTTAACCATTAAGCTATCTATCTAGCCATTCAAAGTTTAGCAGACTTTAAAACTTATCTGCTGAGGTTTGGTCTGTTGCTATGTATTGTAATGTTAAGTGCATGCCCCACAAGACCTTGTTGCCCCAGAGACAAGAGAGTCTGTACAGAGACCCAAGAGGAACTGTGGTCTTGCCCTCCAAGTTATTTCTGATTGGTGAATAAAGATGCTGAAAACTAACTGCTGGGCAGAAGAGACATAGATGGAGTTTAGGGTTCCTGGGCTTGGGGTTGGAGATGAACCACAAAGGGGAGAAGAAGGTGGAGAAAGAGATTGGGTGAGTCAAAAAATAATAGCCATGTGGGCTGGCTAATGGGAGTTAAGAGCAGCCCAGATGAAAGATGAGATTATTGGCTGGGAAATAGACATAATATCATAAAGGATAGATATCTGCCCAGCTCTTGTGCTGATTAAGGTTTATTGTAGATATAAAGGTTTCGTGTCTCTTTTACTCAGGAACTAAATGGTTAAAGGCAGAGTAGAAACCCCAGATTTGGGACTAAATATTTCTACAACACTTACCCATTAAGTCCTTCTTTAACATGTCTCATGAGTTAGATTGAATGGATTCTACCCTGGTCCCCGAGTAACAGTGGACCTTCAGCAACAGAGAACAAGACAAGATAGAGCAGGTTGGCTCATCTCATTCCTGGGGTGTGGAGGCCAGCTGTTATTTTAACAGGTTTTACAGCTCCCTCCAATCCCAGGGATCTGCACCTAAGTGCCTGATAAGCACCATCAGGTCTCACTGGCCCCCAGGTTGTGCCCCTATGCTGACCCCCATTGGAATGCACAGCTGCGTCTGTATTGGTTAATGCAGGCCCTGCTGCGGTGTGCAGTGCGGCTCACCGAGCCTAATGGCATTAGGAAATGTGAAACTTAATCCACCTCCTTGCACAGTTTGGCTGTGGAGAGCACAGGGTGCAGTGTGTTGGGCTGCACAGTTAAAAGATGGTTCAATTTCTTGCTCAAAAACGAAATCTCCGATTTTGATCCCCCAAATGTCACAGGCCTAAAACAACCCAAATGTTTGACTTGTCTGATTGAATAAAGGCAGACAGGAGCCTGGTCTGTGTATGATAGCTGCAAACCAGACAGAAAGAGTTTAAAAAGAAATATGGTGTGTTCTTGGCTCAACACATTTTGGGCACCTTCAAGATACAAACAGCCCATATTCAAAATGCTAGCTTGGAACTGCAAAGATGGCTCAATGAGTAGAACATCTGCTACACAAGCATGAGGACCCAAGTTCTGATCCCCAAAACCCACATAAAGCTCAGCATGCTGATGTTCTCAGTCTCAGCGCTCTAACGGTGAGGCACTAGGCAGAGACAGAAGAGTACCCAGTTAGCACTGAACCAGCTAGCCAGGGCTGAGTCAGACTCCCTCAAATACAATGGAAGGTAAGAACTAACGCTTAAGGTTGGCCTCTGACCTCCACACATGTGCCTGCCATATGTATACACCACACACACACACACACACACACACACACACACACACACACACACGACAGTAACATAAAATAAAACCAGGAGCTGGAGAACTGGCTCAGCAGTTTAAGAACATTGGCTTCTCTTCCAGAGGACCCAAGTTGAGTTCCCAGAACCAACACTGGGCTGCTCACAGTCACCTGTAACTCCAGTTCCAGAGGACCTAGTGATTTCTTCTGACCTCCACAGACAACTTCACATACATGCATACACCGCCACACAGATGCACATCCATACACATAATTTAAAATAAAATAAGTCATCCAATAAATGAAGGGCTGGTTGCAGTTTGTCCAACAAGTGCGGCATATTCTCTCTAGGTATAATGTACACAAATGCAATTAACACTGTGTCATGGCTGAGCACGGGATGAAAGACGCATCCATAAGAAATGCACTGACACACTTGTCTTGTCAAGAGCTGGCCAGTGAAGTTGAGGCTCCCTTGCTGGGTTTTGCTTTGTCCATCTCAGCCAATGCCAAGACACCCTTTGTGCCTTCTTGAGCCAGTGGCATCGAGTAGGCAGACCACGATTTATGAATAGACATCATTCAGTCCCACTTACTCCTCAGCCCTGAAGGAATCCGACAGTTCTGTGAAGGCTTGTGTGAGTCTGCATTATTAATGACAGCAGGAACACACTAAAATAAAAAAAAAAGCACTGCAATTGCCCACCCCCTGACTAGCTTTGTATTACAAGTGACCGAGCCTCATTTATCAGTGTCTCTGATTTAATTTTTCTGGGCAGAGCTCAGTCCTCTTAGTTTAAGAGACCTCCAGGTGACACTAATGAAGAAACTGGGCTGGAGAACCATGACTATGAACGTTGGAAAACAGCATCTTCCTCTTCTGTAAGTCTAAGAAGAGGTAAAAGAAGCTTTAGCATCCAAAGGGTCTGTGAAAAACCTCAGAATTAGGGGGAGTACTGGGACAGAGTAAAGGAAGCAAGCAGGACTGTAGCTCAGCAGGCTCCCTCCTGCATCAGCACCAGCAACAGACCCAGTGTGAGATGACTGGGCAGGGCTGGTGCAGAGGAGACATGGAGATGAAAGGCTTAGACAGAAAGGATAGAGAAGGCAGGAAGCCTCAAATGTGATGTCACCAGGGCTAACGTTCCCTGAGCATGCTGGCTAGCCATTCCCTATGGAAAAATGTACACAAAAAGCCAGTAGCTTCTGGAGTTAGCAATTTGACAGAAAAAAAAGAATCTAAAATGAAAGAAATCAGCCTAAAGTTTAACTAGAATTTTATGTTACTACTAGTTTATTTAACTTAGTCACTCGCTGTGAGTCTTGAAAGACAAAGGATGTATGTGTACACACACACATGCTCAGATATACAGATATACACACATACAAACACACAGAGACATACACACATATAATAAGCTTAGTTACTCACAAGGCTAATATGTTCCCTTACTTTATTTTCTCACTGTACATGGGATGATAAGCCATGATGATAATGTGTAACATGTCACACTCTTTAGCTTGTCTCTCTTTGTAGACAGATTCTGTGTACAGATATATAATTAGCCACGCTCCTTACTTTTGTCTGTGGAAAGAATTTCAACTTGTAATTTTAAGATGAAATGGAAATGGGTATATTTGGGTTTAGTAACAACCCTTCTAATAATTTCTTACAAAATAATTATTTAAAAGTCTTGGAACTAAAAACCTACTTGCTTTGTTTATCAGCTACAAACCAAAATAAACCTAAGAACTTTTGAGTCTATAAATTTAAAACCACACACAAAATGTAATTGCCCTCTGTGTTTCTTAGGTACTAATTACTTCTTGAAGATTCTTCAGTGAAGTAATGGAATTTTCCTACATTCCCTTAGAACATGCTTTAACTTGCTCATGGACCTCAGTCTTATTCACCCTGTTATCCCCTGCCTTCTGCTTGAAGAAAGTAACCTATTCTCATCTATTCGGCAACAACAAAAGCACATCTTTTGAAGGAAAAGAAGGAGTGAATTCCTATTTTTAATAAAGTGGGTTTCTTAAATTAATATCAATCATGGTGAAATGAACATATGTTCTTTAGCTCCTCCCACTCTGTAGACATTTCATGGATGAACATGTACTAAGTGTAAGGTATTGGCTAAGCTCCTCACTTTTTGTCTGCGGAAAGAATTTCAACCTATAAATTAATGTGTTGTTTGAGCTTGTTGTAGTTCTTATTGTTTTAATTAACAGAAATCCTCAACTGTTTTACGCTCCAGTCCCTGCACTTTTCACTAACACATCGTCCTAAAGCCTCGTCTTGAAGACCCAATTTCAGATCTCTTGAGTCACTGGGCTCACAATTCAGCCAATCGTCAATAAAAAGCAGTGTGACCATGTCTCCATGCCATGGGCTCACATAGTTGTTGTCACTCGCTAAACCCACTCACTGTTAGCTAATACTGGAGTAGGGAAGACAGGAGTTAGGACCCAGAATCTTCCTACCAATATTTCCCACAGGATGTGATTTCCACATGCTCTGCCGGACCTAACACCAAAGGAACTCACACAGCCACAGATCAGGAAATGTCTCTTCACTGGAAGAATAAGTGAAGACCACAGTTCCTAATAAAGCAGTTCCTCAACCATCAACGAATGAGGCCACAGACCATCTGTAACACAAAGTGGTCCACAGGGCGCCACACAATGTGGCACCACGCGCTGTTCCCTCCTCACTGGAGCCATCAAATCAGCACCACATGGGTTTTATGGCCAAATGAGAAAGATGAAATAGGTTCCATCTGGGGCTCTTGAAAGATAATACAAAAAAAAAAAGTACAAAGCTAGTCAGAAGTCTTGCTTGAGGAAATTTTCCCGGGACCCTAGCCTGCAGCCAAACACCAAGTCCAGAACACACTGTTAGCTGATTATCCAAATGGAGCTTCGTGTAAGTATGGGTTTCATTTAGTTTATTTCTCTATAGTCTCTTAATAATCTGGAAGACCAGCTAACACCAGAAGGTGGTGGTGCTGACCTGGCTACACGCACGGCGAACAAGGGGTGAATAGGAAGTGTGACGTCATGTCAGATGCAAAGCCTTCCTTCCGGTCAACTGTGAATCACCAATCAGGACCTCCCACAGCAGCTGCTCTTCTCATCCCACAAAGTCTAAAGGCTTAGAGCCCCAGCTACTTCCGCATTTACATCAAATCATTTCAATAAACACTATGTGGTTTCGTTCAGATCTATTGTACGAAAGCAGACACTAAGTCAGCAGAAGCCACAGGCAGCAGATCCAAGTCACACTCAGTGACATGTGGTGAGCACTTGTCCCATTCGGTAAGATGGAGAACACATTCAAAGAAGAGACTGCTAAGTGAACAAAGGTAAAGAAAGCAGGGGAAAGGGCTATTGACTCTGCAGTTTGCAATGGGTTGTTAAGGCTTTAACTACTGGGAGTCTGGTCCTCATGTTGCATAGCGTTAAATGATGTTGAGTTCGTTAAGGGCCCAGTTTTATACCACCTGTGATATTACTGCTTCCACTCTCACTGAAATCCTTCACATGTGTTAACATCAGTGAAACAGCCCCCGTGGGATGCTCTAAAAGCTGATTGTCAACCTTGGAAAGATTTTCTTTCTGCCATTGTAGAAGACCATAAATTTACTTAAACCACCACAAGGCATTCACTCATATTTGTCTATGAGTTTTAAAGGCAGGGGGACTAAGCCATCTGTGGCAGATAGTAGTCTTTCAGTGAATGGACTGAAAAATTAAATCAACACACTGTGCCTTTAACATTTTTGTCAGAACAAGAAAACACATGATACAACTTAGAAACTGGCATGATTACAGGTTGCAAAGACACTGTAACTAGTTTCTACTTTGAAGAAAGAGAAGAGAGAAGGAGGGACACACAGAGAGAGGGGAGGAGAGAGAGAGAGAGAGAGAAAGAGAGAGAGAGAGAGAGAGAGAGAGAGAGCATCCCTGTGCCTCATAGCACTGTTGTTCACTTTCTCTGGTGACAAACGTATTCCAACTCACAAGACAACACAAATCCTTGAGGGCTGACTGCTGTCTCTGAGGACATAATCTAGATTCACAGCCTTGATAATCTGAGGTTGGAGTGATGGATTCAAGCCAGTGCATTAGCTTTCAATATGCAAAAATGTGTAACTCTATATCTCCAAAATTAACTGCATGTGTATGAGGAAAAGCAGGCCTGTTTGGGTAGTAATTGGAGGGGAGTGCCTTCAGTTATTTGAGGAAGGCAACCTTACCAAAGCTGTGGGATAGAGAAGCAGGGAAAAGCAGGGGGAAGGCTCCACTTACTTCCATCAGTGCTCCCCCAGCAATGAGAAAGGCTCAAGACTATCAGTGGGATGGAGTGGGGATTGCGTGCTTTGTGGATTCCCTTTGGTGTGTGAGATCAACTTTTTCCCTTCCCTCCTCTCCAGGCTTTTCTTGTACCACCATCTCCTGGCCACTGATCAGCTGGTCAAGCATGTCTTCTGTTCTTCGTTAAAGTCACCATGTCAGCCCCTGAGTCTCTCTAGTCTGTGAAGCCTCTCTTCCCAACTGCCCAAGTCCCCACTGCCCCACTCACTGGCTAAATCCTGCTCTGTTTCCTCCCAGGTCTCACTCTCCTGGAGCAGCTTTATCTGCTCACGTGGAATCCAGCAGCTCTGTATGTCTACAGGCTTTTCATCACTATTGAAGCCTTTAAAAAAAAAGTTTCTCTCTTCTCCCCTGGCTTGTAAGAATCTTCAAGATAAAGGCCAGGACTTGTCTGCTCACTCAGGTTTTTCCAGGGCTGCCACTGGGTGTTGTACATAGAAACTCAACAATTGAATAAATGACCCCCAAAGAAGCATCAGAGCTGTAAAATCAGTGTCAGTGAGAGAGGCGAGGGAGTCCATGCTCTGTGTGTCTCAATAGCTCCGTCTTTCCATTTACTGAGAGTTCAGACTTAAGATGCTGTGACCCCAGAGTTTCAAACTCTCAAGCAAACATTTATCCCTGATGTCGAATCCGTTGCTACAACAAAACAAAATGGAAAGTGACAAAATCATTCATCCCTTATACATTTATCCAAAACTACTAATACACTTCTCGGATTCTGGAGTTCAAAGGATTCGCGACAATGTCTTTGTGATGGTCTCGCTGCCTTTAATCTTCAACACCAATCTCTTTCAGTTTTATTTCTTCATGGACCTATTTGGGGCAACTTAAGCCATAAAAAGAATCAAGAAAGAACCAGGCTGTCAGCCAGCGATGGTACCCAGTGCAGTGGTAGGCTAGTGTCTGCTCTTCGCACTCAGAGGGATCTGCAGAAATCGACATCACGTATTCACTTTTCTTTTCTACTGTGTTATGCCGTGCGCCACAGTTTTTGCTTCTTTCCAGCATTCTTCACACTCGTATGATTTCTCTCTCAAAGATGAATTCAGGGATGCCATGTACCATGTACAAATGTCCAGCAAAGTAAGAGCTAATGCCCTCAATTTATTCTACTCTCCAGGCTGGCTTGACTGAAGTGTCACTGTAGCCTGGGTTGTAAATCACTTGTAACATGTTGGGATGGCTGTTGTATCAGTGTTATCTTTTGCTTTATAGAATGAAGCAGAAACATCTACCATGTTATCATAGAGGGGTACACACACATAAGACAGAATAAAAACATTGCCGCTGCACTGTTCAGGAAGTAGGGCCCTTACTTTCACAGGAAAGACAAACCAGGCTTTTGGGGTCTGACAGGATGCAGGGCATGTTCAACAGCTTTTCTACATTTGGGCCAGAACTTCTGAAGTCTCCTCATTTTACAATGCTGCTGATCTATTGTTAACAAATGCAAGAATTGTGCTAAAGAAGAAGGCAGACCCTGGGATTAGAGGCCAGGACATGGGTCTCAGGAGACAGAGGTGTGATTCCTTACTTCAAGTGAAGACAGCAGAGCATCTGTAAGCACTGAACAGCAGATAATGTTTGAGAGAAAGCAGAGCTGAATCCCAGGGTGCTGGCCCAGTGTTAGCCCTAGAATGTTTATCTACTCCCTGTCTCTAGGGGTCAAACAGGAGAATAAAGCTAAAATTGCAAATGACATGCAACCTGAGAAGCCATTGGATGATGCCCAAAAGGAACATTTCTCTGGATCTTTTAATACACATTCTCAAATATCACCAACTCTATGAAAGCAGAGTCCAAAGGAAAAAAGCAAATTAAATGGCCAACTATGTTTGCCTTCTGCAAAAACTTACCAACAAGGGGTAAGTGTGTGCTTACTTTGCAAAATCCCAGTCCTCAGCCTGAAGTCAGTAGTCTAGTGCACAGAGTGTCTCAGGCAGCTGGAGGCTGTGTTTGTCAGAAAGCACACAGCTCTCTTCTATCTTGATGGCCAGGTTTTAAAGCCCTTTGACACAGGGCTGCAGTCACGGAGGTAAAAGGAGGCACATCACAGACAAAATATAGACAACCAAGATTCCATCTGGGAGTGGGGTGTTGTTTGCTTTTTGTCTCTAACACCTCCCCCACCCCGGAACCTCAAAGGCCTCTGTTTGAGTCTCTCACCAAGTTGCACAGAAGCAATAGAGTCATTTGAAAGGAAGGATCAGGTTGCAAGCTGTACGCCATGAAAGTCACAAGCCCTGTTCAGACCACCCAGCTATCTTAAGAGGGAGCTACATCAGATTCAGACAAGATAAGAACGTGCCCTCCTGCATGACCTGGCCCAGCAAGAGAGCCTTTCTAGGAAGTTACTTGATCCCCCTGGAAAGGAGTGGATGTGTGCTCTGATATGGTGACATTTGTCTAACTCAATGCACGAGTGATCCTGGTCTTTGTGAGAGTAAAATTTACAAGACACAATTAAGATTTTTAAAGAAAAGCGCTAAAAATCAATCTTCATGCCTACCTACCCCACAAATAGATTTCATACTTCATGTCTCCATCTAGAAGTCGGAGCCAGTGAATGTTAGAACAATATCCAGACTTGGCTCTGGGTGTACAGCTCATAATTAGGGTTGGCTTTTGAACCCAGTGTGGAAGAGAAGGGAGGAAACTCAGTGGACCTACCTCCTTTTATTAACAGAGGAAGGATGGTTGGGGGCATTCAGGTGGCTAGTCTAAGGCTCACTGGAAACGTTGTGAGGACAAGGACCCTGAGCATACCATCTATATTGCTCATTTTGGAATGCTTCAGAACAAGCACTATGCCTGGTATGAGGAGAGGACAGGAAAGGGGCCTTGATAAGCACACCCTGCTTTCTTTCTACTGTAAACATGGAGTGCCATAAAACACAGGGATGGGTTTGGAAGCTGTGCTGGCTTTCATATGTTGTCACGTGAGGACTTCAGCATGAAGAGCCGCTTCATGTTCAGTCACTGGTAGTTGGCCTAAGACAAACTCGGTTTCTAGGAATAGACTCCAGCACCCTTCCAAGAAACCCAGCTTCCTTCAGCCCAGTTCACTCCAGCATCCCAGCATCCCCAGAGGGTGAATAGTACCCCCAGAAAGAAGACTTTCCAAGACCAGCCTTGCTTAGCTGTGAGGCGGCAGGCAGGCTGTACAGCCCAACACCTAACAATGTGGTACCCCATGACCAGCATACAAATCACTTTCACTCATGGCAATGAAGAGGTAGACCAAGGGGAAAGAGGTGAGGAATCTGGTTAAAAAGCCCTGGTTTGACAGTCAAGAATGCAAGTTTATGTTGCACCCAAAACGTGCAGCATCAACTGAAGCTCAGGCTTACTACTACTTGGACATGACGTTTGATATTAACCAAGTGCCTGACAAGAACTTAACTGCCAGGAACAGTGTACAGAATGCTGACTCAAGTGCTGTGTCATCTACATCAGACTGACCTGAGGAGATCCATGGCCCCATATTGGGTCTAAAAATCTTTGACAGTAGGAGCTAAAAATCGTCTTCTCACCAAGTTTCAAAAGAGTCAGCCTGTCTCTGGCTGTCTCTGTGTCTCTGTCTCTGTCTCTGTCTCTGTCTCTCTCTCTCTCTCTCTCTCTCTCTCTCTCTCTCTCTCTCCCTCTCTCTCGCCCTCTTTCTGCCTCCTTCTAAAACAGTCGTGCTATGTTCCCCAAGCTAGCCTTGAACTTGTGGTCCACCTGCAGATGGATGACCCAACTAGCCTGTATTCTATCTACATTAAGTTTTGAAGATCTAGAATGAAGAGTAAGAGCAGATGTGTCTAAAATTACACAGAAGGCATTGTATCAAGTGGACAGGCACACAGGGATGCTAACAGGAAACTTCTCGAGCTTTGGAAGATCTAGGAAGGTCATGATTTCCCAGTGCAAGCTTGAGGAGCAGCTGGGTCTCTCCTTGGGGTCTGCAAAGCAGCCCTGAAAAAGTTAATCTCTCCAGCAACATTCCACCCACCAACACTAACTAGCCCTTGATATGCTCTTTCTAAGCTTTGTCATGTACATCACTCATCAACACTGGATGCGATGCCAGTAAATAAAACAAAACAGAACCCAGAAACTAAAAGCCTCGAGGGTGACCTCTGTGACCCGGATGAAAATTCCCCAAAATTACTATAGCAGTGAAGTCTCTGGACCACAGCTCAGCCTAACACCAAGCACACTTCAGAACAATGACTCTTTGCCTCCTATCACTGCCTTTCATCACCATAAACCAAGACTCACACTTTAAAACAGCATATCCGAATGTAATTAGGCTGTGCAAAGGTTCCCAGGGACCACCCATGCTCCAGACCTTAAGACCCTCGGGGTATTATCTGTCCTGTTAATTTTGCATCTCTTCTTTTCACCATTTCCTTTAGCGAAGAGAAAATAAATACTCTAACTTCAGGGAAATTTCCACAGAAATGTAAAGCAGTTATTTCCTTGATGAGTGCCCCTGCGGGGTGGAATCAGAAGTTACATGGAGGTGGGGAAGCCAATTCCATCCTTGGCATTTGGTTTGGTAACACGCAAGTGCCCGCCTTCTAAGTTAACAGATTTAAAGTTTTGCAAGCTGCCAGGCAGCCTTCGCTCACTGCTGCTCACAGCTGCCCACCTCTGGGACACTCTGCTAACAGAACCTTCACAGCCAAGAGCAAACAATCACGAGAAACAGGTACTTACAGGTTGTAGTCTTCTTTCCAAGCCAAGGATTGGCCACCCTTGGAGGTGGAGGGCTGGACGCTAACCTGGTAATCAGGCTTAAAGAGTGGTCAGAGAAAGAGGAAGCAAAAACATCCCATCCAAGGAAGAGAGCTGAAATTCCAGTCGTTCAAGTCAGCTGAGTTTAGGCTTTGTTTGTACTAAAAATCCATTAACCCACACAAACAAATAGGTAGTTCCCAAACACCCTGTGTGCAGATCTCCAATGCCGCTGCTGTGGCGCTGAAAACTTACTTCCCCAGTGCCAAGTTTCTGGACTCCCCAGAGAAGGGCGTGTTAAAGAAGGCGTGGCAAGGATGCCTGCAACTGTTTGCAGGGAGCCCGACCTCCCTGGCGGGGAGCCTCAGCTCCCATCCCTTCTGCTGGTTGGTCAGCAGGGACAAAACTGAGCCTTTGTTAATAGGTCGGGTGCTTCTCTTCCCAGCTTCCTTCCTCACTATTAGCCCTGGCTCAGCTAAAGAAGTCTCCCGACAGCAACACACACACACACACACACACACACAGAGGCAGGATTCACTGACACCCGTGCACAAAGGCTCATGCTGCAGGAATACATACACACTCACACAGATTGTTCAAACACACCTTTCCCAGCACCTTTTTTCCTGGAAGCAGCTCCAGCTCTAAGAGATATGTAAATTTGGAGGTCACGCTCAGCTTTGAGAAGGAGTGGGGGAGGGGACTGGCCCTTTTGAACTTTTGTCGTAGTATTTAAAGGAAAAGATGCAAGAATACATCTAGATTCTAGGAGTAAAAACTTGGGAAAAAAAAACTACTCAGCTCTTCATTTATGAAGTGTTTCATCTGTCTGCCAGTTCAGGTCTCTGTATCAAGAGGTACCTTCTCCGACAGTGATTCTTTTGGCTAGTTGCTTAACAACTATATAAGAAACTGCTTCCTTGTAGTTTATTTCCACCAGAAGACAAAGCAGTCCACATTCTGACTGAACTTCTCAAGGAGCCATCACTGGAAGCTGGAGTAGGACCTCTCTATGGGAAGCAGCATGTGGAGACTTGTTGAAAACTTAGTCCAAAGCAAAAGGGAGTGCAAACCCAAAAGGCACAACACAAGGGGTGGTTTGAGGATGAGAGTGGGGAGACAAGAGAGGGTATGGGAAGGAATGAACACAAGGCACGTGGTATACAGTGCCACAATTAATCATGAACCGAATTATTTATTATGATAAAATGTGCAAATTTAAAATAGGTCAGTCCAATTGTACATGGATGTTCTGACAACATTGCCAATCTTCCCTATTTGAGAAGCAGGGGTGGGAAAGAAGGAAAAGTTACAAAAGCAGAAGGGTAAGGGGGTGCTGGGGAAGGCCAACAAAGAAGAATCTTAAAATGATGCAAAAGAAGAGAGAGGAACAATTCTTCTGCTTTGTAAACCATGCTTTGTAGAAACATCCTGAATACACGTTCACAGCACACGTAGCAGGCAGTCGCTGAGATTCTTCAAGAAGCCTTTGCTTCCACTGCAGTGCGGTGAGTGTGAGTGGGTAAGACTTGAGGAGTGAGCAGGCTCTTTATAAGGTAAGCGCTATCAACAAATACAAGTACAACACAAAAGCAATACAAGGTAATAAACAAATACAATACAAAATATAAAATCAAAACCAAGGTAATAAACACAGACAAACACAATGAAAAAATACAAATATAAAGTAATAAACACAAATACAATAACAAATACAAAAACAAATACAAGGTAATAAATATAAACAAATACAAATACAGAAACAAGGTAACAAACATGAAGAAATACAAGCACAGAAACAAGGTAACACATGTGCTCACTGAAAGGGCAGGAGGGCAGGCCACCATGGTGGTGGGGAAGGAGCATGGCAGGGTAACTTTGCCTTCAAACGCAACTGGAAAGTTTCCACGTTGTGAAGATCTCATCACCAAAGAAATGGATATGGTTTTAGATGCTAATAGTTGAGATGCAGAGTCCACTTGAAAAAAACAAAAAAACAAAAAACAAAAAACAAAAAAACAAAAAAAAACAAAAACAAAACCACAACTATCCTATACGTGTTTGTATGTGTGTGCTTTTCCTAACACTGGGGCCAGATGGGATTTGCATTAGCCCAGAAACACAAATACTTCAGAAAACTTTGATGGGAAAAGTCCTTTAGTATTCTAAGGTTAAAAAAAAAAAATCATAGCTAATTATACAGGTCAGGCTTGCTGTAGCCTAGAACAGACAGTAGAGATGATTAAAACATCCTGAAATCTGAAGTACTATTTAACTAAATAATTCTCTTATATCATCCATAAAAGAATAGGGACCGGCAGAAATGAAAGAACTGACTATCTCAGTCAGTTGGTATTCTTTGAACAAGTTAAAATGCAAAACCCAGATGTTTACTAAAACAGCCAAAGGAACAGCAGAGTGTTCCCCCGAAAGACAGGCTGCTAGCTTAATGTCAGAACAAACACACATTATTTCTACCCTTGGCTAGAAAAGTATAAACTGTCCCTTACAGGAGAGTGGCATGTCAGTGGTGAGGGACAGAGGCACAGCTCTGCTCTGCCACACTAGCACTGTGAGGTGTTATCCTAGATGTTTCAGGTCCCCAGGTCAGGCTTTACCAGGAGTCCTGACTTGAATACTAGAAAGAAAAACCAGTTTATGAAGCAAGAGATTTTTGCTGAAAATATTTTAATTTAGGGTGAGCTGGTATTCTAGTTTGCTTTCTATTGCAACCTGGGGGTGGGGATGAGGGAGGTTAATTTCATCTCAGAGCTTGTAGTCAGTCCATTATGAAGGAAAATCAGGACAGAAAACTGAAGGCAGGAATGGTAGCAGAAGCCAGGGAGGATTGCTGCTTTCGGGCTTATCTTTGGGCTCATGTTCAGCTGCCTTTCTTATACATCCCTAGCATCACCTACCCAGATGTGTTACCATCAACAGTGGACTGGGTCCTCCCCACCAGTCATTAATGGAGACAATGCCACATAGACTCACCTGCAAGCCAGACAAGCCAACCTGGTGGAGGCATTTTCCCCATTGAGGTTCCCTTTCCCAGACAATTCTAGCTTGTGTCAAATTGACAAAGCACTAAACAGTACAATTGATCTGTTGTCAACTCAATATCCAAACTCATCGCTATTAAGTCATAGCCTTTCCTTTTCTGTTTGTTCATAAGATCTTACACTAATATTAATATAAAACATATACATTTTTAAAAGCCCCACAGTCTTTACATTTTCAACATTTTCAAAGTCTAATTATTGTTGATACTGCTTGCCTGGATACACAGGTGACTTGTGTGAGACCGACATAAATGAATGTGGTAGCAACCCCTGCCAATTTGTGTGTGTTTGGGGGGGGGGTTGCTGAGCTGTCCTCGGAGAATCAATGGGAACACATTGCAGCCTACCTTCCTCCTTCAACCACCTTGGAACCTCAGACCATGTTTATTTTTGTCAGCCTGTATTCATAGACAAGAGCCTAGCAGAAATGTCCTCTGAGAAGCTCCACCCAGCAGCTGAACAAAACAGATGCAGAGATCCACAGCCAACATTAGACAGAGCTCAGGAAGTCCTGCAACAGAGTTGGGAGAACCCAGAGAAGATAGGGACTCTATAGAAGACCAACACAGTCAACTAACCTGGACCCTTGGGCATTCCCAAAGACTGAACCAAAAAGCATCCAAGGCTGGACCTAGGTGCCCTGCACATATGTAACAGATGTACAGCTTGGTCTTCATACAGGTCCCCCAACAACTGGAACGAAGTCTTACCCTGCTACCTACCTGTGGATTCTATTCCCCTAACTGGGCTGTCTTGTCTGGCCTCAGTAGGAATGGATGTACCTAGTTCCTCAGTGACTTGAGGTGCCAGGGTGAGTTGGTTCCCAGGGAGGAATATCCCCCTTCTCAGAAGTGAAGGGGAGGCTCTAAAACCTGATTGTCCCTCTTGGAAAGATTTTCTGTCTGCCATTGTAGAAGACCATAAATTTACTTAAACCACCACAAGGCATTCACCCTGTGCTATGAGTTTTAAAGGTAGGGGGACTAAGCCATCTGTGGCAGATAGTAGTCTTTCAATGAATGGACTGAAAAATTAAATCAACACACTGTGCCTTTAACATATTTAAACAAGAAAGAACAAGAAAACACATGATACAACTTAGAAACTGGCATGATTACAGGTTACAAAGACACTGTAACTAGTTTCTTCTTTGAAGAAAGAGAAGAGAGAAGGAGGGACACACACAGAGGGGGGATGGGTCGAGGGGCCGTGTGGTGGGGGGACTAGGAGGAGAGAGGTAAAGTGATATAAAGTGAATAAATAAATTAATGGTGAAAATAACAGTGTCTTTTAAATGTCCCAAGTCTGTGGGCTTCTAAAAAATAAAAATCAAGTTAAATACTTTCTATCCTCAAGAAGGAAGAACTGGGGCATAGTGAGAAATCAAATCAAATGCAAACTCCAACAGTGTAAATAATTCAGTGTCCGACTTCTCAGACTAAGGATCTTCTGGGCTCCAAAGAACTCAGGCAGCTCCACTTCTCAGGCTCTACCACCATGTACAGTGTGTTTATAAATGGTAGGCTCTACGCCAAAGCTGCCACTGTCATTGACGGTCATCTCACAGCTCTAATACCTCCAAGATGCTGTGATTAACACTGCAGCTGAGGCTGTACCTTCACCAATGGCCTCTTCTGGGCTTACTCTGGGGACTCTGATCCCCGTCCCTTGGTACCAAGTCTCAGCCTTTTTCGGTGAGCTCTTTGATTTTCCAGCTTTCATGCCACCAGAACTAGCACCATGTAGGAGAGTCTTACATATCATCAAATTTAGCTGCCAGCTTGCCATGCAGCCTTGACCCCTTGTAGACCACAACTCTGTATGCTGACCTCAAGGAGTCCATGTGATAAATGCTTGGTGGCCAGCATATGGCTCTACTGGCAGGCACTGAAACCTTTCAGGGAGGATGTTAATTAGAGGATGTTAGGTCTGGCGGCTGGGGGAGGGGCTCTAGGAGGGGAATGCTCTCAAAAATGATATTGAGACCATGTGTGTCTCTGCTTTCTCTTTCTTCTTCTGCCCCACCATGATACTCTCAGACATATGTGCCAGCAAAACTGCAGGGAAAATAGGCCATGCATTTCTCTCATTAGCAGTTAACTTGAACATAGCTTAAAATGCGAGCATTGAGCTGATTTTATTTAGAAATATAAAAACTCCATTAGGAATCTTTTTAAATCTCCATCTTTACAGGAAAATGTTCCAAAGGTGACATGGAGTGTTTAATTTGAAAGTGTCTTTCATTTAAACCATGCTCCTGTGGCATGGAAGCAATCTGGTCTTCCCAGAGCTTACAACCCAGGAGCTGTGTTGTGTTTCCCAGTGCACCTTAGCATACCTCTAAAGTATGGAGTCTGCTTACTGGCTCTTAGTGCTTTTTAAATGCTATTTTTATTATTTATTTATTTATTTATTTATTTATTTATTAACTATCTAAGATGTTTAAAAAATGAGGCTGAAACCAGATATTGGCTGTGCCTTCCAAGAACCCCAAAGTGCTGCCCCCTCCCTGGGGGGGTTAATGACCTTTAAGACAGAGATTGCTGATAGGTGAAACAAAAAGGATGATCGAAACCAGTGCCTGCTCTCAAGAATCTTATAAATCAAGCAAGAATTTAGGTGAGACTACGGAGCAGGTTGGGAAGGGACAGAAGTTGTTGGAGATAGAGCATGTGGTTCAAGGGATCTGATACTCTGCCCTCTTCTGGCCTCTATGGTCAATTGCACTCACAAGCACTTACCTGTATACAACACACACACACATACATACACACACACACACACACACACACACACACACACAAAACTTAAAAATGAAAAATAAATCTTTACTAAAAACAAATACCCAACAAATGGACCAATAAAGAGTCAGACAGTACCCAAAGGCTGAAGTGCAAATAGCTAATAAACAT
Source organism: Rhabdomys dilectus (assembly GCA_019844195.1). Lineage (NCBI taxonomy): Eukaryota > Metazoa > Chordata > Mammalia > Rodentia > Muridae > Rhabdomys > Rhabdomys dilectus. The sequence goes on from JADRCG010009743.1 coordinate 1,006,314, forward strand.
ATTTAAAATGTTAACCTTATTAGCTGGCAGAAAAATGTAAATTAAAATGACATGGAGGTTCCTTTTCACCCCAGCCAGACTAGCAGACATCAAGGAAACAATTAAGGATAATTGCTGATGAGAAGGCAGACAAAAGGGAACACTCTCATGGCTGGTGGGAATGTAAAGTAGCCCAGCCTACATGGAAATCAGTATGGAGGCCCTACAAAAACTAACAACAGATCTCCCATGTGACCCAGCTGTGACACTCCTGGGTATGTACCCACAAGACTCCAAGTTAGCATGTTCCCAAGTACTTGCCTGTCAATGTTTACTGTGGCACTGTTCACAATAGCCATTATGGAACCAACCTAGGTGCCCAACAACTAGATATAAATATAGAGAGATATAGTGTGTGTGTTGAAATATATGTAATTGAATATGTATTGGAATATATACATGATGGAATCTTTCAGACATAAAGAAGATGAAGATATGTATTTGCAGGAAAATGGATGCAACTGGAGATAATCACATTAAGTGTGTATTATGTCAGGTACAGAATTACAAATATCACGAGTTTCTCTCACTTGTGGGTTCTAAACTTTATAGATAAACAAACATTTTGGGGTTCTTAGTCTTATTAATAAAGTAATCTAGAAATGCATCCACAAGGAAACTGAATACAGTTTTATTTGGTTTGAAAGAATAGAGCAGGCAAGATATGATTTTTTGGCAGCTGGGAGGAGAAAGGTAGTTAAGCAGAAAAGAGAAAGCCTTGTCTTTTTAGTTAATGTCCAAGAAATCCAGAGAGCTCAGCAGTGAAGGTTGGTGAGCAGCCACTGGTAAAAGTTGGGATGATCTAGAAAAGGGGTGAGAAAGCCCAGGGTGTCAGGGAAAGCATGCTTAGAATTTGATCAGTATCCAAAAGAGAAACAGAACTAAAAACAGAGGGAAAAAAATAACATTTTTCTCTAAGTAATTCAGAGGTGCTGGGCTCTGTAGTGCTTGTGTTGGCTAGTCTTATGTTAACTTGACTCACAAACCAGAATTATCTGAATGGAAGACACTTCAATTGAGAAAATGCTTCCATAAGACCAGGATGTAGGCAAGCCTGTAGGGAATTTTCTTTATTTATAATTGATGGGGGAGGGGCCAGACTGTTGTGAGTGGTGCAATCCCTGGGCTAGTGGTCCTGAGTTCTATAAGAAAACAGGCTGAGCAAGCCATGGAGAGCAAGCCAGTAAGCAGCACTCCTCCATAGCCTCTGCATCAGATCCTGCTTCTGGAAACCTGCTCTATTTGAGTTCCTGTCTTGAGTTTTGTCAATGATGAACAGCAATATGAAAGTACAACTGAATAAACCTTTTCTTCTCCAACTTTCTTTTTGGTCATGATGTTTCACTGCAGCAATAGAGACCCTAACTAAGAGATGCTACATGATGATGAAAATTCTACCGGAGTCTGTAGGGGATGTGATAGGGTCATTCAGGAAAAAAAATGAGTACATTATTTCATTAAAGGGATAATAACTCCTCCCATAGCCATAGCATGTCATGAGACTAATCAGCCTTCCTGAGGGCACTCTTCTCTACTAGGTGATTGTCAGGCCCAGTTGGATTAACTCTTAAGGGAGGAGACAATAATATAAAATGTTCTAATATTTGGAACAGATCATAATGACTATTTGACCAGAAAGCCCAAGGGGGAGCAAAGCTGATGCTTACTTTCTTAGTATTGGCAGAGACATGGGAAGTACAGTCTAAAGCTTCAGTGGGATCTATGGCTACTGTAACAATGCCCTCTCAATAACTGAGGCCTTCACATTATTTGGGAACCACATCAAGGATCAGAGCCTCTAATATTTCTGTCATTTCTGGCCCTTAGCCAGAATAGGAGCAAGGCTTCTGGCCAAGGACAAAAATTGAGGCTATTATCCCTAAATTTCTTGCTTGGTTTCTGTCTCTTGTCTTCATCAAGAATGAAAGTCTCTAAGGAACAAGAGGGATTAGGGGAACTTAGTGAATAAAACAGTGGACCTGATTCTTGTTCCTGAGAATGCCTGAACCTCCTCGGGGCCCCACTTTCTCATGCAGATCACTGTGTGCTGGAGCACAAAGTCACAGGTTTTAGGCTTCTAGGCTATAGGCCTTTCTGTTGGGATTGGAATCTCAGTTACACAACAAGTATTTACTTTGGTAAACTGCTTCTCTGTTCTCTTAGCTGCAAAATGGGATTCATCATATTCTGTATCCATATGTTATTATGAAAAGACATGTAGTATATCTCACACTTGCAAAAAAATGGCCTTATGTAACCTTATATAATAACATGATAGCATGTGCACAGGCAGCAAAGGAAGGGCAAAGATAGACTCCTGAGCAACCAGAACACTAGGAGAGCATCCAGAGACGACTTCCCAACGGACCCAATTGCCAGGGCTCATTCAGAAGGAAGGAACAGGAAGAGACAGATATAGAGAGGAAGAGAGGCCATTTAACTAGTAGTGTCTACAAAGTCAAAAGAACTGATTCCTGAAGTTTGCTCCCAGCAGAAAACTACAAGGAGTTATGTGTCAATGAAGCATAAAGCAAAAGGACAGTCAAAATTTAGATTTGGGGAGTATATTAGCTACTTTTCTATTGTAACAAAACCCCATGAGCAAGGCTACTTATAGAAAAGTGAGTTATTTGGGCTCACAGTTCCTGAGGGATGAGAAACTGTCGTGGAATTGTGGCAGCAGGAACAGGTGAGAGTTCACATCTCAAACCACAATCAGGAGAAAGAGAGTGAACTGGGCAGGCCAAGAGGGTTTTGAAAGCAGGACACCAGGTCCCTGAGACACACTCCTCCAGTAAGGCCACACCTCCTAAACCCAAACAGCCCCACCAATTAGGGACCAAGTATTCAAAAACCTGAGCCTCTGGAGGACATTCTTATTCAAAATACAACATGGAGAGTCTTTAGTCTTTGCCCTATTGGCATAAGAGAGCCACTAGATTCTGTAAGCCAAAGATAGTTTTTCATTGTATAGACCACTCAATCTAGAGTAAGACCCATGCCCCTAGCTCATGATGATAATTTTGATGTGATGCAAATGTGATTCTGCAGCAATGAGTGTGGCTGCAGTCAACCATCCTTATATACCAGCCCCTGCTAATTCTTCGGGCAGGCTCTGCTCTCTCAGCCCTGATAAACAATCACTCTAGCAGTCAGACTCAGTCTCCCACAGTGCACTGAGATTGTGCTTCTTCCAGCATCTCACCAAACCTACTGTTTTCTGAGTAGCTTGATCTTTTCTTTTGGGAGTTTTACAGTCAGGATAATGACAAACCAACTCAGCATTTTCTTAGCACCCGTGTTTTCTCCTCTAACAGATACTGTCACTGAAAAATGATGGAGATCTCCTGACGCCTTCTGTTTCTCTTATTCTAGTGCCTCCAGGGCATTTCAGCAAGTGATGGTGATGGGCTCTCCAGATGCCTGGGAAGTGTGCTGACACCACAGTTTCCAGTTATGACTCATTCATTTTCAAGGAAGATATCAGAAGCCTCTTTAGAATTCCTGGACCTCGATCCAGCAGGACTTTCAGCTATACAAGACCATCAGTTGCTTAGACTAAAATATTCTGTGGCCCCTTCTTCACATGAGCTATCATTACCCACCGGATTAGCAGGGGTCTAGAAGATAGGAATGGATCCAAGAAACTTCATCTCCCTAAAATTTCAAGACAAACATTAACTTTACAAAGTTTTCTTTCTATGTCACATTAGAACAATGTCATTCTAGGCTTCTCTCTCTCTTTTTTTTTTAAATGTCCACTGCCATGGTATATAAAATAAAGATTTATTACTGGTGAAGTCCATGTTTTTCTGTCAAACTGTTATGTCCTTCAATTTCTGTTATAGTGTCTTTGAACAAATGAGGGTTTGTCCTGTGTTTTTATAATCTTAAATAGCCAACAATCTAAATTTAATTCCTCACTATTGTTAATAGAATAGCAAGTGTTTTCTTAAGTCTTAGTTCTTATAATGGCCCTGACTTAAGGTTTGACACACACACAGCCACACCCACACCCACACCCACACCCACACACACCCACACACACACCACACACACACATACACACACACACACACACACACACACACACACACACACACACACATACACACACTGTTTCAAACCCCAGAAATATACTCATATTCCCGGAAATGATGATGACAGAATTGAAATATAAATTCTGGCCCTTTCATTGAAGCAGTATCCCAATGAGCTGATATTTCTGGGATGCACCTTTACAGTATGTTTCTAGTTCCCCTATGGTAGGACAAGAGAAGGAGCTGTCCAACCCGAGCATTCCCATCTAGAGTGACATCAAGGAGCCTTCTGTTCATGTAAGACCACTTCTGCCCTAACCTGCTGAGTCACAGGGCAGCTATGGATCTGTCAGGATCTCTGAGGTTGATTCTCATGTCTGGGTCTATCTTCAACATAAAATATCATTTGCTCATAACTGAGAAACATAAAAAGATCAATAATTTGAGCAAGTTCACCACGCATGGCAGTAGAGGCAGCACAGGTCAGAGGGCCTGGGGTTGAGGGAAAACTTAGGCGTTGGCAAATTGCGTTTCTATCTTTCCGAATCTCAATTCCCAGGCATATACAGTGCAGCTTTTCCTTTGTGCATCCCCAGGATTTGACAGGAATTGCAAATAGAACAATTTGACTAAACAGTCCTTTGTAACCTCTGAAATGAGGATCAACTGCAATTAGCTTAGTCAGTATGTATAAAGTAATCATAGATGCAGAGAATAAACACATTATAAACACAAATTACCAACAGCAGTCATGTTCTTAGAGGGGAAATAGGACGCTTGAAATTCTAAGGAGCAAAACGTCCTCCCTGCCGCAAGTTTAAAATGTCCTACAGGATTTCTACATGCATGTTCTGACATGCAATGTGTATAAGGCAAAACATGCGAATCTCAGGTGCAGAGACTGGTGCATTTACACACTCTTCTCTACTTGCGTGACCGTCATCTAGATGATCAAGATCAAGGACATTCCCAGAAACCCAGAAAGTTCCCTCATTTCCCTGTCTGGTTGATAGCCTCAGACATACTCACAGAGGTGACCACTCTTCTGTCTTCAAGCACAACAGATCTTCTTGTCCAGTCTTGAATTTTGTATCCATACACTCATGCAGTATACTGGGTGGCCTCAACCTGGCTTCTTTCAATTAACATGAAATCTGTGAGAGCCATACATGGTTTTCACAAACAAATCATTTCCTACTACTGTGTGAAATATTATCGTATGGATATTCAATGGTTCATTATGCATTTTCTGTTGATGGACATTTGAGTTGCTCCAGTTTGTAGCCATGGTAAATAAGCTTATTAGGAACATTTTTTTTTTGAGCTTTATGCACTGATTTCTCCTAAGTATATTTTTGAGACTATAACTGCTTGGTCATAAGCTAGCTATAATTTTTACCTTCAAGTTCTTTAAAGAGGATTAAAACACACTTCCAAGTTTGACCCTGCTTAGTCTGGCAGGAATTTTGCACATTTGCTACAGCGTCACACGCTCGGGGTTCTCCAAGGCCATCCAGAGAGCCACGAGGACAGTGTTGTTTTCATGTTAAAACTAAGATATTCTCGCCCTTGTTCCCGTTCTCTCAGGAGTATAGAATGCGATTTTCCAGAGTCCTCGTGTCATTTGATACCATGAGAGATTGAAAGCAGAAGCAGATGTGAGGATCCAGCTGTTTCTAATTAAGTCAAACATTAAAGAGCTTGGCAGAAATGTAAAAATGCCACTTTTAATAGTTTCGTTCAAAACATTGCTGTTTGTTAAAAACATTTATATTTACAAGCAATTGGAGTGTTGTCCTTTTGAAATCAATATATACTGTAGTGATTGATTTGTTTCCTAAGATAGCGACACGACGTGACATAACTGAATAAACAAAGCTCTTCAGGACAATTGTTTAGCGTAGAGAGCAACAGTGGGGTCAACATGCTTGAGGACGAGGTCTGAGGAAGTGTCCTACAGCTCACTCATGTCATTGGCTTCTGGATCAACAGTCTGTCTTCAGTCATAACTGTAAGAAAAGATGGAATAAAAGCAAAATGTGTACAGTGACCAAAACTTGAAGTAGGGATTATTACTTTCCTTCAGGGAATATTGAGCATATATTTATTGTATTCCACACATGATGACATGGTGCATGATTTTATATTTGTATTCATGAATTTATTGAGTTCAAAACTCTAAGGTAGACAGGTAATATTTACAAATAAGAAAATTGGCCTAGAAAAGATGAGTGGCCATTGCTCCGTGGCCACTGACCAGCTAGACTGAGACTGGGATGTAGATATTTGTTTGTCTCTTTCTAGTATCCTCTCTGTGTAGCAAAGTGGAGGTGTATTATCTAAATATCCCCTACATTGGGTTTGGAGTTAAATAGTTCATAACTTCATAAATTTTAACTAATGTTCTTCTGTTAATATTTTTTTCTCAGATCCTCTTCTCTCTAAAATCTGTTTTCACCAAACCTGAAAGTACCTTAAGAGATAATTTTTCTGGAAGCATTTTACACTGAAAAACCAACTACTCGGAGGCTAGTGAGAAGGCTTGGAGGATAAAAGTACTGGCCTAGCCATGTGAATTTGGTCACCAGACCCAGGTAAAAGTGAAAGGAGAGACACACCACCACAAAATACAATTTACCCATGTAGAAGTATCCAAAGTGAAGTCAGGGAAAGTCAAGCACACCCAGGTGACTGTGAAGGCATGGCTTCCTCCAGGGCGAGTCACAGAGAATAGGCATCCCCATGGATAAGTGCCCCTCAAAGAAGACTCACACCTAATTATCTCAGCACGAGCCATACATAGCATTTCGGTGACCCTCAAATCATAGATAAGAAGCCCCTACTTTTGATAAATGAGGAGGTTATAATCATAAAACCAAGAGCCGTTAGAGTTGCAAAAGGGTTTTGGTATGTGTTCTTGGTCTAAGTAAGATTCCTAGAAAACTGCAGGTATGCAGCCAGAAAAGGAGAAATGCCTGAAGCATTTGCAAATTGTTGTTGAGAGGGCTTTAATGGATTTCAGGATGAGTTCCTTCTTTTTGTTTTCATGGCCCCCAAACTTTTCCTGTTTTTCTATCCTGTCTCAGCCTGGCCACAATTATCAATTTGGCTCTCTGGTGCCCAGATCCTTAGGACATAAAGCCAGCATTGAAAATGTAACTTCCCTTGCTCCTTCACAGTCCCCAGACTGCGCCACGCTAAACCACTCCTGAATGGTTGTGGAGTGAGGGGAAGTTGCAGGTTTCCAGAAGGGTCTGTGACACTTCAGCATCACTTCTTTGGGGTAGCAGAGATGCCACTGAATCTCTCTCTTCATTATAAAGAAGTCATCAAGCAGGGCCTGGTGCCCCAAGCTTCTAAACCCAATATTCCAGAAACTGAGAGAGATTGTTACAACGTTGAGACCAAGCTGGGCTGTTTAGTGAGTCCAGAAAGCCTGGACTTCAGGGTAGGTGCAGCTGCTGTGCCACGTGTTCATCAGTATGTGCCAGAGAGGCCGTGATGCTCAGTGTTCTGACCTATGAACACTGGAATGGTTCATGGTAGCGTAACAGTCCCTGACAAAAAAGGCAAACCTGAGACAACCACCACTCTGTTGCCAGGGAGCCTGAAAAGGGAGCTAGCCTGGCACAGCACCAGTCTGGCACTGCACAGACATGGACAGGCTCCCAGAATGGGGAGTAAGCTGGAGACTAGAAAAACCTGACCTGGGATCACGCCCCACCATCAGGAGAGAATCTGAGACAGACGACCCTCACATAGGGCCACTCAGGTGAGCCGGGCAAGGAACAAGCCCAAGATGACTATCAGACTAGCACCACAGAGCCAGGACAGTGAGCTAGCCTGAGCTAACAACAGGTCTGGTGCCACACAGGCCTGGAAGGGACAGACCATGCCCCAGATGACCTCTGCTTGGCACCATAATGCACAAGCAGAGAAGAGCACTCCTGAGATGACTCCAGACACTCAAAACCCCCCAGGCGCCACTGAGAGAAACAAGTAAGTGGTAGAGAAGTAGAAGAGAAAGAAAAAGAGAAACAGAAGGATGTGAGCACATAGAAGATGGGCAGAACTGGAGACCCGGAGGTAGTGAGAAACAGCCTGATGTGAGTAGTTGATAATACCACCTGGGACCATGGTGGGGTCCTGGCCTATGCTACCACTAAGGTCCACATCTGGATTCACTGCCCTGCAGCAGGAGGGGTCTGTTATCAGCAAAGGCCAGGCTGATGTCCCTGGTCTGGGCTGCCACTCTAGGATATGTTGATGTCTGACGGCTGTGCAGAACTGGCCCCAGCCCTCACCTGGACATCATTAGAGAGTGGTACCTGGGGGACAGTAGAATGGAAGAACTGATGCTGATGTCAGCCAGCTGAAGTACTCGAGAGACGGGCCTGCACATTGTGGGACTTGCAGGTGAACCAGCCCTGAAGATATGACTATAGGAGAGCTATCCCTACCATTCATCTCCTGTGCAGTGGCATGGATGGGGGAGAGATACCCCCCTCACCACCTGTAGCAGGCAGAAGGCCTGGTCCTGGGATCATGAGAACTGGCCCTGCCCCTCACCTGGACAGGACAGTAGAGCTGACCCTGGTGGTTGGCAGCATCAGCACTGAAGACATGAGCATGGGAGAGCATGGCAACTTGTCTACTGGGCAGTGACATTGGCAGCAAGAGATGCCCCTTATCTGTTGCCACCTATGGCAGGCAGGAGAACTGGCTCTGCCCATCACCTGCTGAAGCACTTGGAAAAGCAGTCCCTTACCTCACCTGAGCAGCACAGTAGAGCAGCCCTGGATATGTGGGTTGCAGGTGAGCTGTCCCCAGGGCATAAGTGTGGGAGAGCTGACCCTGCCCCTTATCCACTGGGTGGTGGAGCTCTCTCCTCCCCCTCCCTTCTCCCTCACCATCTATGGCAAGCTGGAGAGCTGGCCCCACAGTCATGACAACTGGGCATGTCCCTCACCATCTACAACACTCAGGAGAGCAGACCCTGCACCTCACCTGGGCAACAGGATGAAGCTGGCCCTGGGTGTGGGAAGAGAAGGGTTGCTGATTAGCCAGCCACCAAGGGTAAAGAGAGAAAAAAGGGTAGGCTGACAAGATCAGATACCTCTCAGGCCCAGATCCAAGGCTATCCCAACATCTACCCCATCAATGAACTAGAGTGCACGAAGAAGCCAGTCCTACAGACCCAAAACCACAGCATCTCCATGACACAGGGCAACAACAGGATATCAGAGAGGAGTCTCAGTGAGGTTCCAGTGTTGATAGAGTAGCAGAAGCCAGAGGCCAGTGCCAAACCTGGATAGATGAGTCATTGCGATGAACACTTGTGAGCAAAGAAGTGTGGACAAAAGGGTATACTGTGGGACACACTGTGACACACCACAGATGCCACAAGATTTTTTTCTCTGTCTGGGGGTAGGTTGCATGGGTGGAGGGTGGATATGAGAAGAGGAGCAAGTGAGTGGGATTTGGGGTGCATGAGGTGAAATTCCCAAAGAACCAACAGAAAGTTTAAAAGAATAGAATAGAGAAGGAAAATGAGGGAAAGAAAGAACAGGAAGAAGAGAGAAAGAAGAAAGAAGTTATCAGTGTCGATGAATGTTGAATGTTCCCCTGTTTGCAAAATAAAACTTAAGAATTAAGAGAAAAGGTACTATCAAGGGTTGGAATTTCTTTTTCGTTAAGCCATGCCTGATATCTGTCTGGGAATCAGTGAAAATAGTCTTCCATCCCATATTTGAAATTGTGGGTTATTTACTGGTATGCATAAATACTGATTAAATGGTGAGTGGTTTAAAATCAGGCTTAATTTCACTGTAACATAAATCTTGGCTGAATAAACATTGCAGACATTTATGGCAGAGTCTGCCCCACAGGCTCACGCTTCCGGAGTATGTTTTGGGGGAGTGTAGCATCTGCTCTCTATCAAGACAGAGAGTATTTTATGGTGACTGCTTCCTGCACAGATAAATAGATACCAACCCCTCCCTACCATAAGAAACTTTTCATTTCAATAGCTAGTCTTTGAAACTTTACATCACTAGAACTTGTACAACTACTGATTCAGCTTTACAATGAGGAGCCAGAGCTGGGGGAGATGACTTTCCATTACAAAGCCTATAAACTGCACTACTGATCTCCTGTGTGGTTGGTGCTATAGCCATTTGCCCAATCCAGGGAAAGCTGACTTAAAGAAAATTGAAACGGTCACATCTTTTCAAACATCTAAGTTCTGGTTTACAGCAGAAACGATGAGCTTGTTATTTCAGAATCTAAAGTCTCAGTCTTAGCTCCAACTCTGACAGGCAGGATCTGCTCTGTGGTAGCCTCTAGGCATGTGTAGGAAAGGAGTCAGGCACCCGGCATGCATTCATATGGCCAACAGACCTTCCCTTCTGTTCCTCAGGAAGCCACAGTCACTGAGAACACAGATTCTAGTCCCAAGACAATGGACAACCTCCAAGGAAACTGACTTTCTGAACATGGACAATATTCTCCTGACTCACATGAACGGATACTATATGTAACCAGACACATATCATTTCATTTATCATACAATTGTTGCTTTGGGAACTACTGTTAGTTTGCAGTGATAAATTTAAAACTCATATTTCTTAAGCATTTGGTATGTCAAATTTCTTGTGCGCTAAAAAAGATAAACTGAGCCACAGTAAGATTTCTTCTTAAGAGATTGCCTGAGCAGTGATTCGTCAAGTAGGCAAGCTCAAGGGAAGAAACAAAAGAGGTGACAGGGGAGATTGAAGAAGAAAGGAAAGCAAACGTTTGATGGGTTACAGTTTGTCTCTGTGTCTGGCATTAGGAAGATCCCATTACATAATGGTGCTTGCTGGCTGCTGCTTACTGGCTTAACTTAAATTCTGCTTTTCTTTGCTTTATGGTTTTTGTGAAGTTCTTCTACTCAGGAACTGTTTAATTTCTGAAAACCATAGTCTTCAGAAGAGTTCGGTGACAGTCACACTGTTGGTGTGGGAAGATAACAGACATGCCCTGAGAGATAAGAGCAAACCAGAACCCCCTCAGAGGAGACGCTTGACTCCAGCACAGACTACAAATTCCTTAAGTCATCTGTATCTCTGATCTAGCAAAATCACTTCAAAGACTCTGTCTTATACTGCTATAAAAAAAAAGAGTAAAAATGTATAAACAATTTTACATATAGTGTTACCATGAGGGTATTATTTATTCATTAAAACAAAATTATACATAATATAAGCAGCTAAAATAGGAAAAATAAATTGTAATATATATGCAAATAACAAACTGTCATACACTTTTAAAATGAAATTATTATGTTTATTTATCTGTGTTTGCATATATGTAGAAGCCTAAGCATTCATGCCATGGTGGTTACGTGAATGTCTATAGACAACTTGTGTACCATGTGGATTTGGGGCATAGAACTCATCCATGTGGGAGGAAAAAGGAGTTCAAATAGAGTTACCCTTCAATACAAGGACAATGCATCTTCCAGACACTGGTAGGACATCAAATAAAAAGCCTAGTGCAAGATATGAGTTATCGATTTTTGAGTTGTTGGCTTATCTTTAGGAATCCCCTAAAACTCTCAAACATGGGCAGTTGCCATTGCTCTTGGATACTCTCAAACCTTAATGGCAAGACCTTCTTGTTGAATACACCACATACTTCGGTCATAGGACATGGAGGAGTCAAGCTGGTGCCAACTGGAAGCCTCATCTCTACTGGGTAGCTTCGATGATGCTAGGAAGTTCTATGCACACTGCTGGAATAGAAAAGTAATCAACACTCTGACTCAGCTGTGAATCCCAAGAATTACAGTATCAACCTGTTTGGCAAGATATGCCCACTGGTCCAACAGACAGTACAACGTTATGGGAGGAACCCAACTACCTTCTGCTTATTAAGATAAAACTCATAGGTGATACCATTTACTGGTCTCAAAACTGTGGCTGGCTAAATCATAGGCCCTAGATGAGAACAGACACTATACTTCTGCTAAATGGACCTTGTAATAAATTACACCCCAATGTCCTCATCTTTATACCCATAGATTAGTGCATCTCCAACTTTCATCAGAAACCTTCATTTTACAGTCGATGATGGTTAACAGAGATACCGACAACCTTTCAATGTGCAGAGAATAAGAGACTTTGGCCTTCTCAGCCTTAAATGAGACATCTTACTCCTTCCCCTCAGGGCTCAGGGATCATGGTGGAAGATGGGGCAGAAATATTATAAGAGACTGAGGCAGTGGAGGACTATAGCAAAACAGTATTTGCTAGACATGACAATGTTGAGGACCATACTCTTCCTGGCTTGGGGACCAAAAACGTCCCGGCCTGCGCTGCTGCTCTGGTCCACAGGTCAGGGTTTAGTAAGAGAGAGTGTAGGGGAAAGAAAGGGAAGAGACGCGAGGAATAGAGACAAGCCAGAGGATCTGTAGTCAAGTCTCAAGTCTCTTTTATTGTCTCTCTTATTTTCTCTCTTATTTGTCCTCTCGTCTCTCTTTTATTGTCTATCTCATTGAAGGGCTCTTCTCTTATTTTTCTCTCTTATTTTTCTCTCTTATTCGTTCTTCTTTGAAGGAAAGTCTGAGGTATTTATAGGCTTTTGCCACGTGCCTTGTAGGCGTGTGGATACCATGTGCCTTGCAGGTGTGGATATGACGTAAGCCTTACAGGCATGTATGGCGTGGATAGCATGTGCACCACATGTCTTGCAGGCGTGGATACCACATGCTCCTTGCAGCTGTGGGCACTAAACAGCAAAACAAGATATGTGAGATAAACAAGATATTTATCAGAGTGTGCTTCAGCTATTGTAGGCTATTGAAAAGCAAGTCTCTCATCAGGGTATATGGTTCCAGATGGCTGCAAAGTTGACAGCTGCTTTCTAGCCACTTTCTGCTAAAAGTTGGCTCCCAACATGACAAGGCCATTGCTCTCGTGAACTCACAACAGTTGTGACTTCATACACAAGACCAAGCCAGCCCAAATAACAGCATGGATTGGAGGGGCTCATGTAGTCCCACCCCTACCTGAGGCACTATTGGCAGATGATGGTTGTTGAGTAGGGACAGTCAGTTTTCTTCAGGAATGTGGCCCCCTTAGAGGTTTTCCATGCTCCAATAGATGATGTACACTCATCCACAAGGGTCATACTAAGTGGAGTAGTAAAGGAAGATAGACGAACCGGGGGTGGGGGAATAAGGGGTTGTGCTGGATAGTTTTAGGTCAACTTAGCACAAGCTAATATCATCTGAGAGAAAGGAACCCCGATCATGAAAATTCCTCCATAAGATCAGGTTTTAGGTAAGCCTGTATAGCATTTTCTTAATTAGTTATTGATGGGGGAGGACCAGCCTATCCCCCATCCCTGGGCTGTTGGTCTTGGGTTCCACAAGAAAACAGGCTGAGCAAGTCACGAGGAACAAGCCAGTAAGCAGCATCCTCCATGACCTCTGCATCGGCTCTTGCCTCCAGGTTCCTTCCCTGTTTGAGTTCCTGTCCTGACTTCCTTCAGTGACAAACGGCAATGTAGAAATGTAAGCCAAATAAACTCTTTCTTCCCCAAATTACTTTGGTTCTGGTGTTTCATCGCAGCAATAGCAAACCTGAGACAGGGTGGATTTGATGAAAATACATTGTATGCATGTATGAAGTTCTCAAACAATACAAAAATTAAATAGTATGTTTTCAAAAAATTATTTGCTTCAATAGTAGATATTAATATATTTATATTATAGTTTAATATATCCATGCTATTGATATTATCAATATAGATCAATATTATATAGAACAGATATTAAAATTAATGTCTATATTCATATTAATGTATTTGTGTTGGGATCAATTAACATACTAACCAAATATTAACATGTTTCTATTAATATCAGTGTTAATGGTGGCTGCCAATTAAATCTTCCCTTCTGTATTGAGCTCTGTACTAACGCTTTTTAAAAGATTATTTCCTCTAGTCTTTATAACAATACTGTGAGTAATGTTATTTCTTTTTTAAAACTATAGAAACTATTTTGGAATAGCTTCTTATAGAAAACTGTCACGGGTACCACAAATGACTCCTGTATCCTCCACACTTTACAGGTTTCCATCCGTCCTACTGATCCTCTGTCTCTGGAGAGCGATGATACTGGTTGCCATTCTCTGTAAGTGCAAACTCACTGTTTTTAGTGAAGATGTTCCAGGGCCATCTTTGTTTTATCTTCCCTGATGCTGGTAGAGGTTGGGGAGCCTTGAGGAAGACTGGAAGATAGATTGAGTGAGACAGAGGGATTAAGAACACCACAGGGAGACCTCCAGAGTCAATGAACTTGGGCCTGTGGGGACAGAGACTAAACCTAGAGCTCCTGCATGTTTGTGGCAAATGTGCAGCTTGGTCTTCATGTGGGTCTCCTAACAACTGGAGGGAGAGAGAGACTGTCTCTTACTTTGTTGCCTGCCATTGGATTCCCCTTCCACTCACTGGACTGCCTGTTTGGCCCCCAGTGGGAGAGGATGTGCTTAGTCCTGCTTCAACTAGATGCCCCAGGGTAGAATGGTACCCAAGGGGGATTTCCCCTTTTCTGAGGAGATAGGAAGAGGGATTTGAAAGGGTGGAGCTGGAAAGAGAGGAGGGAGGGTAGGCTGTAATTGGGATGTAAAGTGAATAAATAAATTATTTTTTTTAAAGAAATGTGTGTACCTAGTTGCATATTTGTATGCAGATATACCTATATATGTAATGTACATGTATATCTATCTATCTGCTTATACAGTATGAATGAGTATACACATAGTATGTGTAGTGGTATACTGGTATTGATATTTACACCAATAGCTCCAAATGCAGCCTAACTCCAAACAAAACTATCCTTCTTGGCCCTTGCCTTCTCCACATCTTTGTTGGTTTAATTATTTTGGAACTACATAAAAATTCTATCATGATACCAAAAGTCAAAACTCTCCAGAAGAATAAACTCAGTAAAACATCATTCATTTTGATACTTTCCATATGGAGAGAATTAATGATGTTCCATGGCTTATGATGTTTGAATATTGCCAATATTTCATACTTGTGAATAATGCCACAATGAATAACCTCATGCACATATGTCTTCTCATGCTAAGATAAATCTTTAAACTTCTTGCAGTGGGTTATTGTTTAAACTATGAACACATCTGTAGTGTGTCTAGGCGTCTCCAGGTTCCATCTGTATAGTATGCCATTTTATGCTTCCATTAGCAATGTACAGCCAGCTTGTCACTCCTCTGCCTCTCTGGGAAAGCATGTTTCCAAGCTTTTGAATTGCTTATTTACAGTGTTAAGTATCTATTTGCATTTTCCTTATAAACAAAATTGAACAACTCTATAAGCCCAATGGCCATATTTTTTGCCCAATTTTTTCATCAGGTTTGACCTTGTTTCTCTAACATATGGACAACAGACATTAAAAGCAGGGTAACAAGGGTCATTCTTATAGGGATGACTGGGGCTGAGAAACCACATGGGCTGTGTAATGGGAGAACCACACACACACAAAAAGATTGTTGCCATCTTGAGTCATTATATACGCCTCTTCAAACTTCCCATCTCTGTCTTCATATTATACATTGATCACAAATAGGGAAGATAAAATTTGGAGATAGAGGCAGAGACAGAAAAAAGCCAGATGCTCCTTAAGTCACAACTTTCAACAGTCTGCCAGTATGAGCTGCACCTTGAAGGTAAGATCAGCCAGGCATGCCAGTACCAGCTGCCAGAGGATGGAGGGGTTTGCCATATTTGTATTTATTTTAAGTGAAAAAAGTAAAAACAAAGGAGAAAAGACTAATAAGGTGACAGTTGAAACAACTTGACTCTGTGCTGAAATCAGGCAGCAGTTTGGTAGTGTGGACACCTTACTAAGCAACTAGACTAGAATTTAGGAGACAAGCATGAGGAGAGTGGAGCTGAGAAAATACATCATCCTCAGAGTCTCAGGTGCAGCTGATGGGATGGATGATCAGCCCAGTGAAGGGTCAAGAGGTCACTCAACAGACTCAACCCCCATTGGAACACTGACAAGTGGCGATATCTGTGGGGTGAGCTGGGTGGTGGCTCACAGTTAACATCATGGAAAAGATCAGAGAAAATAGATACCCTGACCCAAACCCTGGAAGCCAAACAAATGCTTTTCTGTCTCCCAGATCCTATACTCTTTATACCCTATGATCTTCATACAGTTCGTGTTCCTTCTCTTCATACATTGTATTCATCAAGGCATACATGCACAGTGTATGCATTATCTACCTAAGGTTCAGAGCAATTAAGATATTTATCCAAGTCAGTAAGTGACATACTTTCTATCCCATTCACAATGTAGATTGTCCACATGTGTTAGCTTCTCCAGTTGCACCTACTCTATAAACAGTAATTCCACTCCTAGATACACAACCAAGAGAATTGAGCACATATGCAGCCACAGAAGAGACGTGCAAAAACAGCCCTAGGAGCTCTATCATTATGGCCCTGATAAACACAGAACAGATCCATTATCAGGAGGAAGGGCAAGCCAACTGCAGTAGACTTGTACAGCACAGTATTACACCAACACACAAAACCCAGGCTTCCAAACTGATACACTATGATTTGAAAGTATGTCACTGAACCCAAGAATACAAACAAAAATAAATATATCAAACAGTTCCATTTGTACCAATTTTAAAACACTATTTTACACTGATTGAGCTTGAAATGCTGATTGTGTTTTGAGTATTTGGCCATGGAGGTATATAGCATATAAAAACATGTTGTTATACTTTTGAGATCTGTGCATCTTACCATTTGTAAAGGAGATCTCAATTAAGTATTGTAATTAAAAAATAAATTTAAAGCAGTTAACTCATGGACACAAAACTAGTGGTCAATTGAGAATAAAATTAGGTTTGTCTGAGATAAAAGCATATGATTCCTATGACTTATAATTAAGGCTATTTCCTCTAAATATGTATTAATTGCCCTGATTCAATCATCACAATTACTCAACAGAGCTGAGAACAACCTTAGGAGAATTATTAAGTACATCATGGTATGTACATATAATGAAATGTAATTTGGCCTCTAGATAGTAATTATGAAGCTTTTAAAGCAATAAAACTAAATGTTTATGATACAATAGAAATGAAATAAAGCAGACTGTTACATTGTACCTATCTAAATAATTATAATTATGAAACCATTAGAAACATAAATACATGAGGACTCATAGGACCGTTAAAACTTCTAATCTGTCATAATCAAGAGAGTGTAGATGACAGTTTTGCATTTGCTACAATTTTGTCTTAGTGAATTAAAAGGGATTTAATAAATATGGAATCTTCAAATGTCACGGGTGATACTCTAATGAGATGGGCCAAGCTACGTCTGCCTAACACCTGTTCTTATTGCAGCATCCAGATATAAGCTAGAGGCTAAGTAAGCTGCTCACCCC
>JADRCG010009743.1:1032453-1062837 GCA_019844195.1 Rhabdomys dilectus
GAGAGAGAGAGAGAGAGAGAGAGAGAGAGAGAGAGAGAGAGAGAGAGCGCAAACTAAAGAAATAACCAAACACACCCTTTCCTTTCTACAGGATCATTCCTCTACCCTAAGTACGTTCTGACATCACACACTGAAAGTAACACTGTGTGACCTCGCTGCCACTGAGCACACACTATTATCCTCCACAGCCTCTGTTCTCCAGCCAGAGCCGCACAGCTATCCTCCCTGAACCCAGTTCGCGTCTCCAAAGAGAATGTCTTCTAATTGTAACTAAAGGCAAAGAACACTGTTGAGACGCAGGCTATTATGGTAAGAAGATTGAAAGAAAAACCTGAAGAGACGAGAGATCATCTTGTGCCATTCATTACCAGAGGAATGCCAGCCCCTCACAAACAAAAGCTGTCCCTTCACAACTTTTCCGCAGTCCCCACCTCCAATTTGCTCTTTGGTCCTCTTGAGGCCAGCCTGGTCTATAGAGTGAGTTTCAAGACAGCTAGAGCTACACAAAGAAACCTTGTCCTGAAACAAACAAAAGAAAAAGCCCACACTCTCCATGCAATGATCCATCCCTCACCCTCTCCTGTACTTGCCAAAGGGGGGAAAAAAACAGCATGACAATCAAGAAGAAAACAAGCAAACAAAAAGCAAAAACTATATTTAACATTATGGTGGTAGAAAGTAAATATAGACACACAGCCCAAATGTACAGAATGGGGGTGCAATTTGGAGCCAAAGGTGAGCGTGAAAGAATGAAACACTGCTGAAGGGGAGCATCAGAATGGGGTGACTCCAGTACACCCCTCCCCATAGCTGCAAGTTCTATGAAGGTGGAAACCACACAGTGTGTACCTGATGAAAATTAGCTCAAGAACATTTCCCAGATGATGACCCAGTCACGCAGGAGCAAAGTTGTCTAAAGACGGCAGGTAAGGAGAGAAGTGTCTATTCCCAGGTCTTAACTTGGGAAGCCAAACAAAAGGTGTATCTCTCACCAACTCTTAACTGGGGAGCTCAGGGTACTTTCCTGTAATGAATGAGTACGAACAATTATCTGCAACTATCCCTCACACATGTAAATGACACACTGATGGCACTCAACAGTCTTCTAAGCTTTCTTTTTTTTTATATTTTATTTATATACATTTTATTTATTTACATTTTAATATTTTATTTATTTACATTTCAAATGTTATCCCCTTTCCTGGTTTCCCTTCCAGAACTCTCTTATCCCATCCTCCCTCCCCCTGCTTCTATGAGGTTGTTCCCTCCACCCATCCACTCTCACCTCCCCACCCTGGCATTCCCCTACACTAGGGCATTAAGCCTTCACAGGACCAAGGGCCTCTCCTCCCATTTATGTCCAACAAGGCCCTCCTCTGCTACATATGAAGGGAATGGCCTGGTGGTACCAGGGGCTTGTGGTAGGCCTCCAGGAAGCAGGAAGTTGGACAAGAACAGGGTTTGGCTCCCTCTAAGCAACTTCTTCCATTGGCCAGATCTCACCTAGTAAAGGCTCTCAGCCTTCAAGACAGTACACATGCCAGAGAACTAATGGTTAAAACAAGAGTTTGTGGGGGACATTTTAGATTCAAAGTCTACCATCACACAGAGAAGGGGAGCACATTCTAAATCACTGTCTGGTAGGAAGGAGCTCAAACACTGGATTTGCCACTTTCTTGCAGTGTGGTCTTGGGAAAATTACTTAGCCTTTCTGAAATGGCCTTTTATTGTTAAAAAAAAATTACTAAAAATATTGGGAAGATTAAAGAGGATTATACAAATAACATCTGACATGTATACTCCATAAATATAAGATAATACAAGCATTATTATCGTTGTTTGGTTCTTTGTTTTTGTTTTATATTTTTGTTGTTCTTGTTGTTCTTGTTGTTTTAATAGAACCTTCCTCTGTAGCCAAGGCTGTCTTGAACCCATGATTTCCCTGCCTCACCCCCTGAGTACTGGAATTATTGTTATCTGCTGTTAAGCCACTCGTATTTATTCAGAAAGATGGCGAATCTGCCTTTTCCATACTCTCTTGAATTCCAGACTATTGAATACATGAATTATATGTGACAGAACTTATCACATTATCAGATGAAGATGTACATACAGACCTCGTGTCATTTAGCTTTTCCACTCTGCAACAAGATTGTCTCTCCCTGATGGCAGGAACCATAGCTTCTTCTTCTAGAGTGCTCTGGACATAGTTTTGAATGTTAATTAATGGATGAGTAATAAACAAGGAAAGATAGTCCTGGGCAGGAAGTCCAGAGGGGTCTAGGAAACCAATCCTACTTCAATTTCAAAAAGAATTCTGTGTGGGGATCCAAAGCCGAACCAAAGGCCCTGGCTCCCTGCTCTCAGCCTTTCAAAACATTTCAGAGCAAAAAGAAGCTAAACAGTCCAGAGTGTGTGGGAAGTCAACAGGGACATAGACTACCAGAACACCTCTAGAGACAGTCATGGGAATGTTGACAGCAGACTGGCCTGGTCAGGCCATCATGGAGCCTGTATGACCCTATCACCAGGAAGTAAGAAGGATGTGTGGTAATAGTTAGGGGACCATGTGATTGGTGGATGTAAAGGTCCCTGGCATTGGCACCCTCTAGATGCTATCTGCAGCAACCTCAAATACATATGCAGACAAAGAAATGATGAGCAATGCCAAATCCTTCCCCAGGGCCATGACATCAACAAACTGACTATCCATAGTAATAAGGATCTCTGGTTTTAATCCCATGAACTGACTGCATTGTTTCCTGTTTGTAAGGAAGAAGAGCACTGTATGGAATCAGAATAGCAGGTCTCATGTTTTGACGAATTATGAGCGGAGGTGGGTGACAGCCATCCTGCCTCCGCTCTGACACGGTAAAACATCTCACAGGAAAAAGGCTGCTGAGAGATAGTACTGAATGGTAATGATTTGTGGGCAAGCTGGAAATGATGAGAAATCAGACCTTTACAACTTTATGTGACCTCTGAAGCCTTCCTTCACATCTTCTTATAGTCATAAAATTATCCATTGCTATTCTGGGAAGACAGATGTGTCTTCAGATAACAGTAGCTCACCTCATGGCCAGATGAGACAAGTCCTACCATCTCCTCTTCTGAGTCATATCCGTACTTAACAAGGTAAGTCAAACTCGGCCAGCCTGACCGCAAAGCCTCCTTACTCTCTCTGCACAGTCGTGCTCCTTCCCTAGTCCAGAAATCTCTACTGTATAATCTGACAACATAGACCCCTACGTGGCATGGTTACAGGGAAAGATTTTTATTGTGAATATGAGAGGGAACAGCCAGAGGCATCTGGAAGAGACCAGAGCAGAGAGAGAAAGCAGTAGGCTGAACACAGCCAGAGAACTGGATCTGGCCATGAGAAAAGCAGGAACAGAACAGATATGGGGTGGGAAGCATGAGGGACAAAGAGGAAACAATGTAGTGATGTGTCTACGGCCATACCACCCTGAACGCACCCAATCTTGTCTGATCTCAGAAGGCTTTAATAAATAAATAAATAAATAAAAGCAATGTTATAAGGAGGTTGAGTAGCTGTCAGAGGGAAGCCCGTGAGCAGGTAGAGTTTAGGGTAGGGAGGAGGTGGGAAGGGCTAGGATGCCATGGACTCTGACACATGTACTGGGTCCTTGTGATACTGAGGGAGCCTGGAGGCTAGCATGTACTTCCGTGTACAAATAAACACCACAGACAGCCACTTGGCCCTTCTGCCTTCTGGAATTTTGGAAAATCGAGTCTCTTTTGGACCCTACAGCCAGCTCCAAATGGCTATCCCTTCGTTAGGGGTCAGCTTGGAACTGCAGCAAATTGCCTCATCTGGAATTTTTCTTCCTCTGCTGTTTCTTTTAGGTTTCCTCAGTACACCTGAATACTTAGTACCTGTCACCTAGCACAGCATAGCAAGCACGTCTGATCTCTCCCTGTGAGCTCAGAAAGGGGGAGGGGTATCTATCCTTTTATTGGTTACTTTATATCACATGTCTAAATGCCTGCAAGAGCAACTTAAAGAAGGAAAGGTTTATTGGAGCTTAGGGGTTTTGAGGGTTCAGGCTGTCACGAAAGGAGACAGCTGACATCATTATGGCAGACATGGAGCAGAGAACAAGACAGGAAGGAGTGGGGAGCAGAATACTCACAAGGACCCACCTCAAGTCCCCTCCCCTTGCTTTTGTCTAGTCCCTTAAGTTTCTACAGACTCCCAAAATATTGCCACTGTCCAAAGACTAGGCACGTATTCCACAAGCCCACAGACAAAACACTGTCCAGTTCAAAAGATCCAAGTAGGTGTGGTGGCTCGAAAGCAGACAGACACATTTGTGAGGCATATGGATTGACGAAGAAAGGTGACACTCCACCACACTTAAAGTATTAATTTTATGTGCCAACATGAGAGGTCTGGGAGATGACCAAATAGTCATGTCATTATTTCTAGGTGTGAATAAGGTCGTTTCCAGAAATGACTGAGTCTTTAATCAATAAACTGAGCTAAGAAGACCCAGTCACCAGTGTGAGCAGACAATATCTGTCTTAGATAATGTTTTATAGCTATGAAGAGACACCATGAGCAAGGCCACCCTTTATAAGGACAAACATTTAGTTGAAGCTGGCTTACATTTTCAGAGGTTCAGTCCATTATCAACATGGCAGCATGCAGGCAGACATGATGCTGGAGGAGCTGAGAGTTCTACATCTTGATCCAAAGGCAGCTGGGAGGAGGCTGTGATTCCACACTAGGCAGAGCTTTAGCATGGGGGACCTCAAAGCCCATCTACACAGTGACACACTTCCTCCCAAAAGGCCACACCTCCTAACAGTGCCATTCTTTATGGTCAACATGATTCTACGGGACCAAATGTACTCAAACCACCACAATATCCACCTGCACCCCACCCACAATCTAAAGAGAATGAAAACACAGAGGAATGGGCATCAGTTACTATTCTCATTGCTGCAACAAAACACCTGACAAGAGTTCACTTGAGAAGAAGGACTCATTTCAGCTTGTGGTATCATGCAGGTGAGGCTGACAGACTACCGCAGCACATCTCTGAGGGCTAGGAAGCAGAGACAAAACAGGAAGTCTGACTGGTCTATACACTTCACAGAGCCGCTTCCTCCAGTGAGGCCCCATCTCCTAAAGCTTCTACAGCCTTCCAAAGCAGTGCCATTAACCCAAGCACCAAGTGCTAAAGTTCATAATCTGTGGGAACCCTGGACAATGTTTGTCCTAGCATTACAGAAAGAACCACTGTCTAACAGTCCAGAGGATCCCACTCAGGCCATCAAAATCGGTGGCACCTTACTGAATATCGAAATTACAAAATGGCTTGGAGAACCAGACATGGTAGCACACTCCAGGAATCCTAGCACACAGGAGGCAGAGGCAGAGAAATGGCACAAGTTAAAAGCCAGCCTAGTGAATGTTAAGTGCCAAGCCAAGCAGGGCTACATTGAGAGCCACTGTCTCAAAGACAAGACAAAAATAGATGAATAAAAGTACATTATTGTTTGAGTTGATGACCTTATTTGGTTTTTTTTTAATTGTTAAATGAATTTGGGATTAGGACAGAATTTCCAATAATTTCTAAAATGGCCTTATGCATACTTTTTTCAATTTATATCATATCTGTAGGAGGCCAGATTCTCAGCATTGGTGATAATAAATCAAAATATTGATGAACTGTGTATCCTGCTGTATCAAATATTAGGCCAATATTTAATCTTTTACCTAAAATCAGGCTGCAGGGCACTGTCTTAATTAGTGATTGATGTAGGAGGGCCTAGTCTACTATTGGTGGTTCCATCCCTGGACTGATGGTCCTGGGTTCTATAAGAAAGCAAGCTGATCAAGCCATAAAGAGCAAACTAGTAACCAGCACTCCTCTGTGGCCTCTGCCTCAGCTCCTGCCTCCAGGTTCCTGCCCTGTCTGAGTTCCTGTCCTAACTTCCTTCACTGACAAACAGTGCTGGGGAAGTCTAAGTAAGCTCTTTCCTCCCCAAGTTGCTTTGGTCATGGTGTTCCAACACAGCAATAGCAACATTAACTAAGATGGCATCTGTCAGTAATAGGCACTTTACAAATATCTGTAGAATAAACAAGACACTGAGTGTCTGTGAGCATGGAGCCAAGAGTGAATTTCTATTCCAGTTTCAAAAGCATACTTCTAAATTGGCTTTCTATGATTGTTAAGCACTGTGCCCTGTAGAAAATATTTCAGATAAAATAGATGCCTTATTTAAAATAATAATGCTCAACTCCTTGATCTAAAACAAAATTATAAGTTGATGGCTAGCTCAAGAACCTTTAAAACAGGCCGAGCAGTAGTGGCGCACGCCTTTAATCCCAGCACTTGGGAGGCAGAGGCAGGTGGATTTCTGAGTTCAAGGCCAGCCTGGTTTACCGAGTGAGTTCCAGGACAGCCAGGGCTATACAGAGAAACCAAAAACAAATAAAAAGAACCTTTAAAACGTGCCTGGTGCTGGACATATAGCATGGGGGTTTCTAGACACACACACCCCCATTCCAGAGAAAATAAGAGAGTAAAGAAGGAAACAAAGCAATTAGTTTTCTAAGAAACGTGGACCTGAATTGGGAACTATTAGAATACTCCTTGGTGGCAGGAATAATTTGTTTTGGTTCCTAGCTTATGTTCACTCATGTTCACAGGTGGGTACATGCACGCAGACCTTACTGGCCATATGTGATTTCAGTTCTGCTGCTCATTACTCTGAACTCCAAACTTCTGCCCTACAGAGCAAGGTGACGTTCAGTGGTCATTCTTCTTAGCCTCAAGCAAAGGAACTATGGGTGTTGACAAACCTCAAGACTCCCAATGAGACAAACCCTTCCAACACCGCCAGCCTCCACTCCACTGTTACCTTGCCCCTGAAATGCTAATGGGTCAAGTACCAGATGCTTAGCTCCAGGGAAGCCAAAAGGCATAAAGAAATCATTTCATAAGTGCACGCCACAGGGGTAGGGTAAGCACTGACCCATACCGGTTTCCTCCACATGCTAAATACTGCCTGGGCATCTGTTGGCTGTCCTCACTGTGTCGTCAGGGAGCCTTGGCAGCCACCTGGGGCCTAGTTTCATTTTCTATAATGCTTTATGAGAGCCTGCAATATCTCCTCACTTTCTCTTCTCTTTTTCTCCCTTTCTTTTCTTGTGTAACAAATTAAACTATTTCCCATGCAACGTACATTCAGGGGATGTGGGATTGGGGGGATTCAAATTTGAATGTCCAGAAAGAAGCCTCACTTAGCCAGGTCGAGGTACAGCTGGACACAGCTGAGTGACCTGAGAGACCCCTCTCAGGGAGGCACTGGGGGACCCTGGCTGGACAGACTCTCAGAGCTCTTTGGTGGGAGATGTCACAGATAAGATCAGGACCTCCATTTGACTCTAGATGGAGAACGGGTCATATTAATTCTCTTTCCAGACTGTTCTCAGGAAAATGTATTTTTTGCTGTTTTGTTTTATAAACATGCTAGCTATATTTTATATTAGATTTGCAAAGCTTATTGTTTTAACAAATTCCAGAAGGGAACATGTCATTAGAAAAACATGCCACATAGCAAATGTGGAGCAGGATACCTTCTGGCTTGCTTTAAGGTATTCATTTTCAAAAATGTCCAAATGAGCCCTCAGAGTGCAAATGGGTTCTTTTTACTATAGTAGGCATTTCTTCTGTGATTTCAAGCAAGAACTTGTGCCTTTCTTTGGAAAAGACAAAATTATATTTTTAAACATGAGTAAGTAAGCAATGTTTCTCCCCTCTTTAAAGATTTGTTTTTATTATTGGAGAGAGAGAGAGAGAGAGAGACAGAGAGAGAGAGAGAGAGAGAGAGAGAGAGAGAGAGTGTATAATGTATGCCACTTGTGTGAATACTGTATACTCCTGGAAGCCAGAAGAGGGTGCCAGGTCCCCTAGAGCCAGAGTTAAAGTGATCTGGAGTGGGTGCTAGGGACAGAACTTGGGTCCTCTGGCAGAGCAGCAAGTACTTTTAACTGCTGAGCCATCTTCCCAGTCCATGCTAGAGTTCTCTGTGCATATCAGGCACTCGGGAAGAATCCTGCTATAGGGACCCACAAAGGGGAGGCACACAAGAATTTGGACTTCTCATGCCAATATAGCTATTTTAATTGTCTCGGGGTTGGTCTAGCCAATAGCTTTATGGCCTCTGAATAGCAAGTGTGCCGAAAGAGACAGTGAGTGTAAAAGCTCTGAGAAGGTCAGGTATAGAGAACACAAAAAATCACACTCTCGATTGAAATCTATGTGTGGGCACTTCCTGGGTGTGTGATGCTGGCTGTTTGCATGCTCTTGGAATCTTCATATCCACTTGGGGAAAACTTAAAAACATAGAGCAGTATTGTTTTTCAAAATGCAATTAGTCACTAT
Source organism: Rhabdomys dilectus (assembly GCA_019844195.1). Taxonomy (NCBI): domain Eukaryota; kingdom Metazoa; phylum Chordata; class Mammalia; order Rodentia; family Muridae; genus Rhabdomys; species Rhabdomys dilectus. The sequence goes on from JADRCG010009743.1 coordinate 1,040,877, forward strand.
ACCTCATGGAGTTGTGACATCAGTCAATTGAGTTTTAACCAACATTGTGACAAAATGATCACATGCAATAGAAAGTACCCAGAGATATGACACATTGTGAAAGAGAGAACTAACTCCTGAAAGGTGTCCTCTGATTTCTACATGTGTGCTATGGCATGCACATGCCATCCTCTAACACACAGACACACAGACACAGACACACACAGACACACACACACACACACACACACACACACAAATTAAATATATGTTTAAAATGTGTTAAGAATGCAGGTGGATATATACAGACTCTTTTCATGTAGTGTCTGGTTATTTGTGGTTTTCTGAGAAAGATCCATGTGTGGGTCAATTTAAAATAAACCTATCATTCTATGTACATGCCCAATGTTTTTACCCACATCCTGCTCACCCTTCCTTTAGCACAGACTGAAACTTTTAGCATCTCATTAATGTTATCCTTTTCAAGACAGAATAACAAGTTCCAGGAGAAGCAACTTGGCAGTTCAGGTATCCAGAATCAGTCTTACGGTTTCTGAAATAGTCCCATTTTATTTTTTGTTTGTCTTCACCAAATTTGTGAGAGGGTAATATTTTTTAAAACATAGCATATACCACACCCGAATCTGGTGGTAAAAGAGAAATTGAAACCCATTTGGCCCTTTCATTAGATGAAAGGCAGTAGATGAGTATCTATTCCAACCTGTGAGGTAAGTACGATGGTGCCTTTGTACTCCTGAAAGAACTGAAGCTGAGGAGGAGAGGACTCAATGCCCAAAGTCAGAGCCTGAACTGGCAGTCATGTTTACCACAAAGGCCAGGCCTTTGTTGTCTACCATGAAAACGAGTTCCTGCTCCTCCACATCACAAAGCAATCTATCATTTACCTTCACTCCAGGAGGAGGATGCCTTTGCTCTCTCGAGTGCTGGGGTTCAGACTTCCATCCACCCCCTCATTCCTATCAGTGCTGGGACCTTGTGTTCTCTGTTGGGACTTCATGGGATTCACTGGCTGTCTCGAGTTCCAGTGGGTGAACCAGAAAGTGTGGTGTTTGTTCTCCAACAGAAACGTTGTGAGTTTTAAAGAAATGTAGAGATGAAAGATTTCTTTCCCCCTCAGAAGTAAGGTAAAAATTCTTGCAAACACACACATCATCCCCTTCCTCATCCAAGTGTTTCTTGCTGTGCTTCCTCCCAGGGGCATAAAATCAGTCACACTTCTCTCTCAGTTGGCAAAGGCAGCAGTGGGCTGTCATTTCTAGACAAAAGCCAGGCCAGGCTGTTGTATACAGAACGTACACAATCTTAGGAGAAGAACTGTTATCACTAGAATGTCAAGGGATGAAAAAGTCCTAATTATCTCAAAATACCAGAAAAATAAAAAACAACAGAATTCTGAAACAGCTCAGAATAAAACACTGTCTTAAATAAATTACCAAATAAGGAGGTTCCTAGGCTGTGTCTGAGTCCAAGATGAAGCAAGGGTTTCAACAGCATAGTTGAACTCAACATCTCACTAAGAAAAGTATTAAGTCTATTCCCCAAAACTCTGCACCTTTCTTGGTCATAGCTACGCTAACCTTCAAGATTTCTTTCCCCCTCAGAAGTAAGGTAAAAATTCTTTATGTACAGCCTCCAGGAGACTTAGCCTCTTAGCTCGTAATAAAATGACAAACACTACAGTTATACTAAGTTCAGTGCCTCCTAATTTTATTCCTTTACGGAAGCTGGTTGACATTGATCTCCCTTTACCATGAAGGCTAAACAAGCAAGAGGGCTGCAAAACGAAACAAAAGGCAGAGGTGAAGTCCTAGCCACATAGGTAGGAGAGCACAAAATATCTGCTTTTTCTGTATAAAAGGCTACTTAGAATATAGTTAGAACTGAGATAAAATGGCAAGGCTAAGTTCTAGAAATCTTTTCTTCTTCTACTGATTGCCTCAAAGATAAAATAACTTCAGAAACATCCAGAAAAGTGGAGTTGGTAGTTCTCTTTACTCAGATACAGTATGAAGGAGGCTGTCAGTACAAATGGAGAGAGAAGGAGGGAAGGAGAGGAAAGAGAGGGAGGGGGAGGGAGAGAGAAGAAGGTGGGGAGAGAGTGAGGTAGGGGAAGGAGAGGGAGAGAGGAGGGGGAGTGGGTGAGGGAGAGGGAAAAAAGGGAGTGGGTGAGGGAGGTGAGGGAGAGGGGAGGTAGTGGGGGAGGGGGAGGCAGTGGGGAAAGAGGAAAGAGAGGGAAGGAGGGGGAGGGAGGAAGGGAGGGAGAAGGGGAGTGTACTGAGCAAGCCTGGAGATTTCTTTTGTCTACCTTCTCCAATCTACTTTCCCCTTTTCCCTCTTGCTCTGTAAACTAGCAAACCTGTGTCATCAACCGAATCCTGATCCTCTGGGTTTCTGCTCCAAACCCTGGCAGAAGAAGACCCTGTTACCACAGAAACCCTTATAAAGGAAACTTTAACTGAGTCTGGCTTACTGAGTGAAAGGTTTTGTCCATTATCATCATGGCAGGAAGCACGGCAGTGCCAAGGTGGACATGGTGATGGAGAAGGAGCCAAGAGTGCTATATCTGGATCAGCAGGTAGCAGGAAAGACACTGGGTCTGGCTGAAGATTTAAAACCTCAAAGCCCACCCCCAACGACACACTTCCTCCAACAGGGTCACACCTCCTCCAACACTTCCTCATAGTGCTACTGCCTGGTGACAGAGCATTCAAGTCTGTGAGTCTGTGAGCACCATTCCTATTTAAACAACCACACTTACTAAGTTCCTTCAAGGTGGCTTAACCGTGTTCCTCTCAAAGCATCTCTAAGACAACTGACTACAAGTCAGAGGCTCACACAAACCCCTCCTCAGGTTCCATAATGGCCCATGGAACTCAGAGAAACATTTTAATCCCATTTAACAAATAGTATAAAGGATACAGTTTAGGAACAGACAGATGAAAGATGCATAGGGCAAGATACAAGGCATGAGAACCCAAGATTCGTGAACGGTCTAAGCATGGCTCCCTCCTAGCTCCTGTGTGCACCAAAGCTGAAGTTCAAGGGTCTCATAGGTCCTAACCACTAAGCCTATCTTGCTCCTCAGGGGAGGATGGTGATGTCACTAAAAGTTTTAGTCCTCTGATCACTTTCTCACAAAAAGAACCACCCAGAGCCTCTTGAGGAGCCTCACCCCAGGTAACCTCATCAGGAACCTGAAACAAAGATGAAATATATATTCTTGTTATGTCACATATAAATTAAATGTTTTTCAATTGTTATATCTTATTACTTCATTATTGTTAAATGAATTAATGAACAGGACTTCTGGGACACAGGAATAAATGTCACTCGGGATCTGGAATAGGAATGGAGAGACAGGCTGGTTAGAGGAGGACAACGCATAAACAAATTCCAAGCTCTTTTCATTTCCCAGTTCAGTTTCCCTAAGAGAGCTTAGCCTTTTCTTGGGACACATGACCTGCTTTGGACCAGTCTGTCTTAACTCTCCACCACAGAGTGTATGGGACACGGGGCAGTCACCCAGGACAAGATCAAGGACCTGTTTTCAGAGAAAATGGGAAGGAATACTGGACTACACTCAAAAAGACACGATTATGGTAATTACAACTGCCGCTGTGCTACTGAGGCTCCGCCCTTCCACAAAGAAGTTAGTTCATTTCAGTTAGTGGCCTCTAGTTGAGTTGAGCCTCTCTTTCTCATTTGCTTTCTCTTTCAGAGAACTTTTAATCACCTTCAGTTATTAGAACTTACTTTCAGTATTTAAGACTTGTTTGTGTTCGCTTGGGTGAATCTCAAACTTAGGCCAGTTGGAATTGAATAAAAAGATGATTCTCCTGTAGTCCACTGGTGATGAGCATTGATGGTTCCAAGACTGGGAAATCCCGATTGTCAGCCTCGTGTTAACTCAAGGAGAAGAAAGGGCAAGAAACAGCAGACACTAGGGCCACAGCCAGGTCCAAAAAGTAAAACACTGGGAAGAAAGTTGGGTGCTCAGAAGGAGGACAGGGAGGCAGAGGGGCTCCTGGAAGTGAGCAGAGGCTGTGGGCATTCAGAGGCAGAGGTGCTCCAGGTAGAGCTGGCTAGAAAAAATTGTTCTGCAGAGAAGGTCTGGATGGCTCCTCAAGAGACCATCTCCATCTCCAGAAGAAGGAGCAACACCTCATATCCTGTCAGAGAAGATAAAGAATGGCCTTTAGGCATTTAGGATGTCCATGTGCCCAATTACAACTCCTGAGAATGACGTTCAAGAAGTGGGGTCTGTGTGGAGGAAGTTTAGGACAATTTCCAGTTGACCATACAAAGTTCAAAGAATGACGTGAGTAGTCTAGAAGCCTCGGCTTCTCCCACCCTCAGCCACTTATCTTCCTTGGCTTTTAATCCAAGCTTCTTTCAGCACATGATAAGCATTGGGTCCATGCAGCTCAGAGCCCACCCCAAGAACAGAGAGAACTAGTTCTCTTTTAAAAGAAGAAAAATCCACATTTATCTGAAAGTCAAAAAAAAAGTCGTCTAATGTGCCACATGGTTAAGTACTTAAAAATATTTTCCAAACTGACTAGCTAACATGACGTGAGGACTAGTAATCTCTCGTAGTTTATGCGATAATAAGAACTATAAGAATGTGCTCTTCCAAAGCTGGCTACCTTGGTAAGTGCCTACGATCTCAGTACTCAACAGGGTGAGGCAGGGAGATAGTGAATTCTACGCCAGCCTGGGCTTCATAGTGAAATTTCCAAAATAAAATAACCCTAGCATTAAAGGAGGGTGTATATAAATAGCAATTAAATTAAACTTTAGGCAGCAGTAAATCATTAGTACCTGGGGAAAACCTGAGATGTCCCAGTCTAACAATTTAACAGCCTAGCAATTTGACGTGGCATTAAAGGCTTCCAGGGTCCTATTGTGGCACAAGTCTGTGAGCTGCTCTTGTACCAATATGAACCTAGAGGCAGTAGCAAAATCCATCTAGATGAGGAGCATGACAGTCCCCTAGTCTGTTCCACTCTAAACCACAAAGAGCCACCATTCGGGTTAGGTGGAAAACGGCGAGAGGTCTCATCAGTGTCCCAATCTTTGGAAAGTTTAAGGATCTGATATCTTGGAAGGTTTGTTCCAAGAACGAAGCCATCTGTCCTGCCAAGGCTCCATGGTTTGGGCATGTTTCTAATTGTTCTGATGTTAGAAGGCTCTGAAATGGATTTTTCTGCACCGCCCCCAGCTACCACTACTGCAGACACCCTTGGAGCAATGTTTATTTCGAAACCAAATCGAATCCATATGTCTGTCTTACTTAGACTTGAGTCAAAACTGTTTGGCTTTAATTTATAAGGAAAAGAAAACTTTTTTACAGAGATAGCAAAAAGAGGACTTCCAAAAACTTTATTAAATATATTTAAGCAACCAATACTCAAGATGGAGGAATCACCATTTAAAATGGGAGGAAATGGGAAGGGGGAGGGAGAAAGGGAACAAAAGCAATTAGGAAAGTTTTCCAGGGATGCTTAAAGTCTCCTTCCATTCAACTGAACATTCCCAACTGCTTTGAACTCTTAATTGACTGTTCGGGTGTAACCATCTTTCATTGGCATAAGAAAAAGGGCACAGTTTAGCCAAGTGTAAATTAGTTTTGATACCTCATCATGATTGTTGGATTGCTTTAAGATATTTTTGAAATAAACTTTTTCATGCGAGGGACCAGCTTTTGATCACTAATCAGTTATAATGCTGAATGTGTTTATCTCTTGAAAATGAGCCAAATGCATTCAAGAAGTGGGACAGCTGTGCTGTCTGTAGGTCCAACTTGAGACTGCTTTTCTAAGGCTCCCTTCTGTCCTCGGGGCAATGGGTTACTCAAGATAGTTTTCAAACAGAAATGTAATCACAGGAGAGTCTAGCAACTCCTCACAGGGGAGGGAGAGGAGAGGATAGAGATGGGAAGGACATTCAGGAGGGTGTTGAATCACTCAAAGATAAAATCTGATGAGCTGAAGAAAGAGATAGCAACAATGGGGGGAGGGGAATAAGAGCAGCAAGCCATTTGAGATGGAGAATCAGCAGACCTTGCTGATGAACTGGGAAGGTGAGGGTGGCAGAGACGTCTGAGAATGGCATCAACTTTTTGACCTGGGAACTTAAGGGATGGGTTGATTCTGCAGGATAGATGTGTATTATAAAAGATGAGGTTGAGACAAGATTCAGGCAGACAAGTGCGTTTAAGGAACAGAACTGTTCCACTGATATTATTATCTTGGGACACAACTTGAAATGTTAAGGGAACAGGACGTGACAGAGAATTTCAGTTATTCCACATTATAAAGTGATGGAAAATCACTGTAAAGGAGACCATATGTATATAGTACTTGTCGGAGTGTGAAATAGACAGTTTTCTTAACTACAGGATAGTAGTGGGTCTGTTAAGAGACAAAGGGCAAGCCAAGGCATTTCAAAAAGGTGAGGTGTATGGGCTTGATGAGTTCTCTTATGGAGGTGCAGGGTCTGTGTCAACTGATAACTGTTGTAACTGCCAAGTTATTGAGACCAACTTTGAATGGAGTGGGAAGAAAGTGTGTGTTTTCATACAAGGGTACATGATCAGGGGCTGCATGATTGCTAGGTGACACGGAACAGACTTTCTGGCTTCTGCAATAGGAACATGAGGGATGCCATGAGAACATGGATGCCCTTTGCTTGGCACCGAAACCCTACAGTCTGAAGAGCTCGGCACGCCACTCCTGCCTCTAAGGCAACACTCAAGCCAGTCCAGTGTCCAAGCATCTCTGAAAAGGGAGTTTAGCTGCATTTCTTCAGCAGCTCAGTGCAACATTTAGTCTTCTTCATTTTAAGAAATTTCTTTTCTCTGTAATTAAAATCATTTAAAAGTTCAAGAAGTTAGCTGTTCTTGTGTTGTGAACATAGGATTTCTGGTTTTGTGGCAGAAGGCTTACCTTATTGCCCACAGAACAGCAAACAGCACAATCATTTCAGGGTTTGCCTCAGCTCAGTTTGCTCTTCAAGACTCATAGGCATAACACAAAGGAGCCACATGGATGCTTATATACAGGGTCTCACACCAGGAGAGGGACACTGAACTCAGGAGACTTATCATTTTATAGAAAATATAGGTTTCAGAAGGAAATATTACTATAAACTTGCCTGCTGCAAATTAAGCCTTGAAAGTATGGCTTGGACACAAAAGCAAAGGTGGCCATGTATATGGCACCTAATATTGTTGCCATCCCATTTGGCATCCTCCTTGTCCTAGAAGGGAGACTTGTTACCACCTCAGACTGACCTTCCACTCTTGTCCCCAGAGCCCTGCTCTCCATAGGTTTCTGCTTTGGAAGATTGCTCTCTGTTGGTATCCTGAGGCCCCACTAAGCTTGGAGCTATACCAATCTCCAGCAACCTCTAGGTTGGCATCCCATGCCTTGCCAAGTGTTTGCTACTTCTCTTGTTTGGCACCCAGCTGTCACCAGAAGTTTAGACTTTCTACGTTCCTGATGTCACTGATGATCTTCTGTTATTCAGTATAGCACAGAGAAGTCCTTGTGTGCTCTCCCACTGCCCACTTCATTCCTGGAACATGGGCAAGGCAAGGACTCAAGAGAATCAACTGTCTTATCGGAGTGTTAAAAAGTATGCTTATGGGCCATGGATGCTGCTCACCAGTAGTAAAGGAGTTTGCTGCCAAGAATGATGAATTAGATTCCTGGGACCCACATAGTGGAAAGAGAGAACTAACTCCCAAAAGTCTTCTTGCCTCTACACACTTATTGTGGCATGTGTGTACCCACACATGTACACATACCCACAAAACAAACAAACAAATAAATAAATGTAATAAAATTGTAAGTAAATTTGAAAAAAATGTGATCTTTTAATGACAGCAGATCTGGGAAGTGAAACTCCTTTTGTTTAATCAATTTGCCCAGCCTCTTACCTTGATATTTATAGGTTTTTCCCTTAGAATCAACATGTTTCTATTTTCATCTGTTATAAAAGCAATTTTGTGCAAGGGTAGCCATGGCTGTAACCTCAGTTACTTGAAAAGCTGAAGCAGGAGGATTACAATTGGAGACTAACCTAGAATACATATTAAATTCCAGGTCAGTCTAGGATACTCAGTAAGATCTTTTCTTAAGGACAGCAAAATACAAACAAGAGTAAAGATGTCCTGCTGGATGTGGTGGTCTGGAATCAGAGTGGGTTCTTATATTTGAGGTCATCCTCCACAGAGTACTGAAACTGTCTTTCAAAAAAAATCCTGATTAGGTCAATTTTGACCTCAACAGCTTTAAGTTAATCTAGAGAATGTACTAGAAAGTGAAACTCAACTGTCTACAGTTGAGGGCCAAGAGCTGAAGAGATGGTTCAGAACACTTGTCTCTCCTGTAGAGGGCTGAGGTCAGATGCCAGCACCTGTGTCGTATAGCTTGCAACTGTAATAGCATCTTCTGGCCTCTGTGGGTACCTGCATGTATGCACATGTGCACACACACACACACACACACACACACACTTCACACGCATCCTTTTTTAAGTTGCAGGTGCATGTTTGCCATCAGCTTATTTAAAAGATATGCATGCACACAGGTAACCTTGTGCAACTCTTACATTTAAAATTCACTACTAACAAAGACCTTGTGGGAGATTTGAGTGAGTAGCCACAAGGGCAGGTCCTTTTGTACAAAGGTCTGAAAAAATGTCAGCTTGGCCAAGAACAGGGTTACTATTTCTCTTAGCTCTATGTCAGGAAAGTCAACTGTGAAAGAGGTAACATGTTCTTTGTGTCATCCTGTATTTCATATCAAATAATTTCTTTTTTCTTTGTTTATTCATTTTAATTACTATATAAAAATAATGAGTTTTATTGTGATACTTTCAAATATATGTATCATTATTCTTTGAGCATATTCACTTCCCGTTACCTTCTCAGTTCCTTTCCTACTGGTCCTAGTCTTCCTGAGGTAGTTTCCCCTGTTGCACATACTCAAATGCTCTTTGGCTGGTCTAATTTTAATCTGTATACATTAAATACATACATACATATATACATACATACATGCATGCATACATACATACATTATATATTATGTATGTATACAAATAAATGCATTATACATAATATGTATATACACATTAAAATTAGATAACAAGACAACAAAAAACTACTTCAAGTTATTGGTCAGGGGTATCCTGGAGAACCCAAAACAATACTGCCATTGTCACTGTTCTTAGTTTCCCACCAGAACATGAGGATAAAGGCCTATCACTGAAGCCACGCACTATGGTCAAAGGACATGAAAAAAAATCAGTCTGATACTGGAAAGTTTTCTCTCATCTGGCCTGATTTCACAGTACAGAATCTATGCAGGAAGGCCACAGAGAAAAGTAATCAACTGACTTGCCCAGCTGTGAACCCTGTGAGCAACAACAACATTTGGTGAGATACGCCCATGGGTACAATAGTGGCACAAATGATTTGTGGGTCTGTCCACAGGGGTTGGGAGAGGGGAGAGGCATGCCTATGACTGTAAAGGTAGCAAGGAATCCATAGCTGTGGGTCTCACTGTGCCCAAGGGTAAACCTACAATTATTGTTCTGCTAAATCTGCTAAATGGACACAGAAGCAGATTCCTTTAAATCCATAACTCTATAGACTGATGCAGCTCTCAGGGTGATCCCATCACAGAGGTTTCTCTGAGCAGTAGATAGTGGTTAATGAAGAAACTCATAACTGGTCAGCGTGCAGAAAACAAGCACCTGTAGGATGCTCATCCATAAATGGGACATCTATGTCACATCCCCTCCTCCCAAAGGCTGGCCTTGAAATAGAGGGCAAAATGATTGTAAGAAACAGGAGTTGGAGAAGGAAGGTGCCAGTGTCTTCTGAAGATATTCACTACGGTTATGCATTTACAGTAATTATTGCCTACGTCATGAACCTCTGGCCACTGCAATGCACACACAAACCACACACACACACACACACACACACACACACACACACGTGGGGGGCCGGGGGGAGAGACAGAAACAGAGACAGAGAGACAGAAAGAGAGTGAGAGAGAGACAGACAGACAGAAACAGAGATGGAGAGAGACAGAAACAGAGAACAGAGAATAAAAAATTATAACGAACAATTCAAGTCATTTGACTTCCAGTTTTCCAACTTGACAGTGATAATGTTGAGAAAGTGATTTGCACTGGGTAGAAACCAGACTTCAAATTTTAAATGTTTCCTTAGCTGGTAATGTATAGTAAAATATTCTTCTGGTGTTTCCAAGATAGGTCAGTATAAGCACTATATCTTCATGTACTGTAGACTCAATTTGCTGCAATGCTCAGTAGGTTATGCATTTTCAAATGATCATATTTTTAACCTAAGGTAAATTTATGGGATGTAACACCAGCATAAATGAAAGAAACTTTAAAGTTATTTGGAGGAATTTGTTAAGTTTTAAGTAACTGAACATCAAAGGCCATTGTGCTGAATTTTTAAGTAACACAAAATATATAAGTTAAACTTATAAACAAGAATTTATAATTTATATAATTTATAATTTTTATAACTGGGATGTCAATTTGAAAGGATTACTTTCTGAATCACTCTGAATTTCACTTAAAGAAAAATAATTAAATGGAGCTGAGACAGTTGTGGCTCAGAGATAAAAGTCTCTCAAGCCTCACAACCCAAGGTCAATGCCTGAACCCACATGCTGGAATGAGGAAACCGGCTCCCAGCAGTTACCCGCTGACCTCCACAACACACGTGCACTGTGGCAAGCACATAGATAAACCTTGCTAAATGAGCCTGGGCTTGGAATTAGGGCAGAATTCCCAACAATTCCTGAAATGGCTGTAAACAAAGGCTTGCCATCCTACATTTCTACTGTATAAGCACTCTCAGCACTGGCAATATTGACATGGGAACATTGACCATTGCCAAGACAGGTGAAATAGGTTGTATGATCTGCGACATCAAATAAATATTCAGCCACAACTTAACTCTCTATGTAAGAAATGAGCAAGCCCACCCACCTTGTTAGTATGCAAATCTGTTTTCAATTTTAATAAATAAAAGTATATATACCAAAGGCTTTTTTTTAAAATAAATTTGTTTTGGCGAGTGTATTTTGTTTTTGTTTATTTGTCTGTTCTTTGAGATAGAACCCCACTATGTAGCCCTGGCTGGCCTGGAACTTGGTATATAGACCAGGTTGGCCTTAAACTCATAGAGATTCACTTACCTCTGCCTCCTAAGTGCTTGGGATAAAGGCACCACAGCTGGATTAAATAAATTTACTTTTACCAATAAAATATACACATATATATACATATATACATATATGTGTTTTTATATATTATATATAATACATATACATTTTACATATATACATATATGTATAAATGTATTATATATAATACATATACATTTTACATACATGTACATATATATCCAGAGTTGCATACATGTTTTTCACACAAAAAGGGTTGTAAATGGAAAAACTAAAACCTGACATCTCTGGCTGGGATGTAGCTAGGTAAGTAGAGATCTTGTCTAGCACACACAAAAATAAAGACCTGGCTTTCAGCACAACATAAAACCAACAATAATTCTAGCACTTGGAAATAGGAAACAGAAAGACAGAGTTCAGAAGTTCAAGGTCATACTTGGCTCAACAGTGACTTCAAGAGTTCAAAACCAGTCTGAGATACAAGAAACCCTGCCTTTAAAAAACAAAGAAGTGTTCATCTATATAGTTGATATTTCAGTTCAACGATTTAAAACAAACACACAATCTAACTGAATGCTTAAAACTATGACACAGCCTAGAAGAAGCCAGTCTTAGGAGTCTCGACATGGCAGCTGCATGGAAATGCCCTTGGGTGCTCACACTCCTCAATGCAGTGGCAGTTTAGTCAGTAGTCTCTGTGGGCCTGGCTGTAGTGTCCTTAAAGAACATTCCAAGCAAACCCCACAAGTATAACATGTATATGAGGGGCTCTCCCAGCCTGTTTCTGTTCAGTATTGGCGTAGCATTCCTTACTATTTCCTACCCTAACACCAGGAATCTAGTAAGAGGAGCATAGTTTTCAAGTCAATTTGAGATTCTTCTAACTTCACCAAGTCTCCAAAGAAACTGTACAGAATTGTGTGAAACACAACAGAATTTTGAAGTAGACGGAAGATGCTGCGGGATAGGCAGGAAGCCACCAGATGTTGCTGTTCTATAGAATATAATGTGCTCTCTGCTAAACGTGCATGTGATTAAATGTTAGAGAACTACTCTCTCATTACAGTAATGGGCATTCTTTTTTCTTACCAAGTTGCAGTTTTCCTACCCAGGGTCTCTTTGACTAAATGAATTTCGTATGTGTAATCAAAACATGTGTGTCACTGGACTTCAAGATAATTTGAGCAATTTTTGTTAAAAGAACCCCTCGTGGTAAACACTCTTTGAAAACAATTTCATGAAAGAGATGTTTTAAGGTTATTATTTTAAATGTAACCATGCACCTTTGCTTTGGCTACGGTACATTTTTCTTTTATGAGAAACGGTTGTACTTTGATGCATGTCTGTATCAGTGTAGAAATTAGGTTTCAGTCTTTGAATGATGGCCAGGCTTTATATGACTGTGTAGGGAAATTCTAAAACTTCCTAAAAATAAGACATTTTTTTTTCTAAAAATATCAGTAGTTCAAAATTGGAGTTAACTTCAATTATGTTTCTTCTTCCTTCATCTGTAAGTGTTTATTGAGCACCTACCTTGTGTTAACTTTGCTCTCAGTACAGGGAGTCTCAGATGCTGCAAATGTCTACATTTCTATAACCTACGTTATACCAAAGAACAAAATATCATGTGGTCCTAAGGGATGTGGCACATACATTTCCCACCAAAAATTATATTCACAATATAGAAGTGAAAGTGACAGGTTACAAAGAAGATTGTAGGATGAAAATTTTTATTTAAAATGTAGATAGTGATGTATGAACTCATAATCACAGAAGGCTTACGACCCTTAAGATTTATTCTCTAGACTTCATATAAATTATTTCATTTTATCCTCATTCCAGTTCTGCATAGTATGGACTTCATGTCATCGTAACCCCGCTCTGGAGAGCATAGAGTAAGAATTAAGATACGGGAAGGTCATCACGCTTTTTTAAAAAATTGTTTCCTTTTATTTTAGGAGCATTGATGCTTTGTTTGCATGTATATCTGTGTGAAGGTGTCAGATCTTGGAGTTACAGACAGTTGCGAGCTGCCATGTGGGTGCTGGGATTTGAACCTGGATCCTCTGAGAAGAGTACTCAGTGTCCTTAACCACTGAGCAATCTCTATTATGCTTTTAGAGTCATATAACTTCTAGATAAAAAAAAAAAGACTTGAGTTTAATGCAGGCGGTTTGGCTCTGGAGCTGTGTAGTCGACTGGTGTGCTATTCTGAATTGTGAGCAGGGACTAAAACATGAATCTCCCCAGAGAGGTGGGGAACAGCTGCTTTCCACAGCCCTCCACCCAGCTGCACTAATTAACACTTTGTGCAGGAGAATTATTTAAAAAAAAAACTAATGAATTCATATTAGTATGTTGCTATTAATTAAACAGTGCATCTACTCACAGCCTTTCCTTATTCTAAAATCCAGCCCAGGGTCCCTTGCTTCATTAATTGTCACATCTCTGTGACAGCTCCTCAGTATTTGTCACTTATGACCCTGACATTCGTAAAGAGCCTTATTTGTAGAATGTCCGTTAACTTAATTTACTCCATATCTCATCATGACAGGACATGGGCTTTTATATATTTTGGACAGTGAGCTACCAGACTTGTCTCACTAGGAAGAACACTATGCCCCCTTCCTTACTACAGACATTAACTTTGATTTTCTCTCTAAAGTGCTCCTTATTTGAGTTTTCCTGTGACAAACTTACTTCTTTTCTCTATATGTTCCTCTGCTGAGGACTGCACAGATATATTTCAAGTAATACTCAGCAAGCATACCCGAACTTTTACCCATCAGCCTTAGCATCCATTGGTAGAACTGGCTCGAAGCCATCATTGTTATGGTATTCTAATGATGATTTTTCCAGATATCTTTGTTTCTTCTGTATTTGCTTATTTTTATCTTTTGAAGAGTCCTTTCTTCCCTATGTTTATTTTCTTAATTCTTCATTTATATCAGTGTGGATTCACAGATACTTAGCTCCAGATTCTAACTCAATGACAAAATAGCCTGAGAGAAGAGCCTGCATGCAGCCTGTTGGGCGCCATCTTGATTGTGCTAACCGAGATGGGAAGACTTCGGGGCTGTCCTCGGACTGTATAACTGGGATGGGGGGTGCAGGGCAGCAGCATGTATTCATCATTCTCTACTTTCTGAGTGAGAGCACAATGTGCTGCCTGACTTTCCTGCCGTGCTGGGCTGTGCAACACAATAACCCTCTTCTCCCATAAGTTGCCTTTGTCTGAGTATTTTAATCACAATAATTAAAAAAAAAAGTTCCTATTTCTCCCTCCTCCCCATCTTCTTTTCTTGCTCCCTTCCTCCCACCCTCCTGACTCCTTTCTTTCTCCCAGAATTTCTTTACATTCTGAGACAAGGTACTCCAGGCTCATCCTGTGTTTTCCTGTCTCTGGAATAAATCACTTCTCCAGTGAGCTCTGATTCCCATCCCAGGAAAAGGAATGGTGGTATATGTGTGCTGCCTGAGCTCGTTGTTGCTAGATTGTCACTACATCTGGGCCTTACCATTGGACAGAGTTAAGAAATGTGTTCAGGTAAGTCAACTCCTACTTATCCTGTGCAAGTTCCCTCTCTCTCTCTCTTTCTCTCTCTTTCTCTCTCTCTCTCTCTCTCTCTCTCTCTCTCTCTCTCTCTGTGTGTGTGTGTGTGTGTGTGTGTGTGTATAAATTTTAAATTGATACCTCAATTTTCATCTTATAAATTCCATTCTCCCTTTTCAGATAATCAAAACATGGCTGGCATGAAAATAATGGGGTTTTTCCCCCCCAAAAAAATTATCTGTGTTATCTGGATTTTGTACTTATTCAATGCTAATATCCAAATAAAATAAACACAGAAATTCTAGTTAATACCTCTGTAAGAAGTGAGCTTACTAACTGAAGTGCGGTACTCATCCCCGATCCTTTTGTTATCAACCTCACAGCACTCAGTAAGAATAAGAATGCTGTTAAGTAACCAGTGCAGGTCTTCCCTGTGCTGTCACTGTTCTTACTCTTCTTTAATAGAGCTGGACTGTTACTGTTCCTAGTCTGTATTGATTTCTTTTATACTCTTATGATAGAATTGCTGACCAACTTATAAGATTTATTTTGGCTTACGGTTTCAGAGAGTCTCACTCCATCATGGAGGAAAAAGCCCCACAGAGTTCACAGCAGAAGGAGTGTGTACCAGAAAGTAGAGAGAATGTCCAGAAACTGGGTCCTAGATTTAACCTTCAAAACATGCTCCTGCCAACCCAATTTTGCCAGCTAGATCCCACCATACAAGAGCTATATAGCCAGACAGTGGTGGCACACGCCTTTAATCCCAGCACTTGGGAGGCAGAGGCAGGCAGATTTCTGAGTTCGAGGCCAGCCTGGTCTACAGAGTGAGTTCCAGGACAGCCAGGGCTATACAGAGAAACCCTGTCTCGGGGGGAAAAAAACACTATATATAAAGTTTCTCAAAATATCAACATCTGTGGGCCAAATATTCAAAACATGAAGCCATGATGGATATTTCAGATTCAAGACATAACCTTCTATATTGGGTTCTCATAGCTTTTGGATGTTTTATTACTAACATATACATAAAAAGCTTCATCCTTGGGGCAGGGGAGGGGGTGCAAGCTTGTGGATTTGACAGATGTGCAATTATGAATCAATCACTAGAATGATACTACAGAGCAGCCTGTCTGTAACTGTGGAACTTCCCTCCTGCTGCCCTGTCTGAGACAGCTCTCACCCATTGGCTTCTCATAGCAATCACTGTCATTTTTCTCCTTACAGTATTGCTGTTCTCAGACTGTCATGGGAATGGAATCACACAATGTGTGACCTTTGGGAACTGGCTTGTTTTCAATTAGAAGAATGCATCTATGATTCATTCGTCTTGTGAATCATTAGTTCCTTCTTTATTTCTGAGTAGTATTCTATTGTACAGTCTGCCAGTAGTGTTCTGTTGAAGGGCATCTGGGTTTACTATAGGTTTTATGAAATAGAAGTTAAAGTACCAAAATCATCAGCACTTTTTGTAGACTTAAGTTTCCATTAATTTTTTCAAATATGCAGGAATAAAGTTGTTTGGTCATAGAGTAAGACTTTAAGTAAATGGTAAATTTCCACTGCTTTCCATGACCGAAGCACTCTGAATTGCAACAGAAATAATCTGTAATGTCTCCCTCTAAGAGGAAATTACACAGCCACAACAATTTTGTAGATGAATATTCATAGGCAGACGTTTACAAATTTTAAAACCAAGTTATGAAACATTACAATACAGAAGATTGAGCATGGCTGGCACATTTTTATTGAATATGAAACAATGTTTTCTTCCAAAACCATGATTTTTTTTGGTTATAATGTTATATTAAAAGGCCATACGCTATTTATTCTACTCATCCTTTGCTGTTGAATGGTTGATCACATTACTTATAAACTTTTTAGTGATATGATAGCATTTTATGTTAACATACATTCTTATACACATTTATGTTTATTTTTATCTGTCATTGTTATTCTGCACATGTGGCTTTGTTGAGTTGGTTCTGTTCTTCCACCTTTACATTTTCTGAGAATTCAAGTCAGGTGTCTGGCTTGCAGTCTCAGCTAGCAAGTGCCCTTACTACTGAACCATCCTGTCAGCCTCTAGTGATATTTTCTTAGAAGTGTGGTTACTGGCACAAGGTGAAAAGACAACAAACCTTCTCAAGAGACATTGCCAAAGGCCCCCAGGATTCTCCAACACCAACATGCAATAGAACTTTCAAACCATAACAAGAAAACCACACAGTCTTGTGTTCTCATTGCTTATCCCCAGATAGGAGTGCTGTCCTTGGGAGGATGTGGATTCTTTGAAAGTGGGGCATAGCTGGCAGAAGTGGGTCACCAAGGATGAGCATTTGAAGGTTATACTCAGCCCTCATTCCTGTTGTAAACACTTTGCTTCCTAATGTGTAAGGGATCTGTGCTACAGGCTTGCTCTGACCTGACCCCCACCATGACAGACTGAAACCCTCAGAAACAATAAGGCAAAATAAAGCCCCCCATCAGATTGTGTCTTTCACCTTATGAAATCACAGCATTATAAAAAAACAATCAACCCAGTTCCAACATCTTGTTTGGCTTTAATTCCCAGCCTTGACTCTTCCCACTGTTTAGTCAGTCCTTGCTCTGATCTGACCATTTGTATCACTCCAAGCCTTGAAGTTCAGTCACTAATGACCTGGTATTGAAAAGCAGAGCTTCTGAATGGGATTACAGTTTTTGTAATTAAACCCCAGAGACCCCCTAGTCCTTCAAACCAAAGAATATATGACAAGAAGGCATCATCTACAAACCAAAAAGCCAGGAAATGGGCCCTCACCAGATACACAATCTACCAACATCTTGGTCTTAAGCTTTCCAGATGCTAAAACTGTGAGAAATTGCTCTCTGGCTACAGGTTTGTGGTGTTTTCTTGAGGCACCCCCAACGGAACAAAATGCCTCCCTTTTCGTTTCCTGCACAGATCTCCTGGGAAATGAACTTTCCTGCACTATCTATGTGACCCAAAGATAAAGAGAAGCTTGTCTTCCTGGAGTGGAGTTCCCAGTAGAGTGAACAGATGTTGATCCTTGAGTTCCTCTTTCTGGTAGCTGTTCCACATCTGTTAAGTGTCAATGTGTCACTCCATTGCCTCGTTCACTTTTTAATAAGTTTTGATTATTTTAAGATGTTCCAAAGAGTCAGAAATGGAGCCTACTTTGCGATTTTTGGATGCTTTACTAAGCCAATAAACATGTGGTTAACTTTAATCTAATCTGAACATGTTTAAGTATCACATTGAAAATCATTAGGAAGGTATGAAGCTCTGGACAAGCAAGAAGGCTCAGTGAGCAGAAGTGCTCACTGCACAAACCTAATAACATGAGTTCAGCCCCAATATCCTGAAGTGGAGAGAGGGCCATGCCTCCTAAAAGCTGTCTTTCTGACTTACACACGTGTTCTGTCATGCGCATACCCCACTCACACATGCACACACACCATATGCACACACACCATATGCACACACAATAAAAATAAGTAACTGAACGGATAAAAAAAGAAAGATTATTATTCACATTTTAATAAAAAGCAAAAAAAAAATTCATTCTAAATTTTTCCATCAAACACACATTCTCCACCTTTTGAATACTGTCACTTTTTCTTAATATCCTTTTTATTTGTGTGTGTGTGTGCATGTGTGTGTGTGTCTGTGTGTGTGTGTCTGTGTATGTCTGTGTGTGTCTGTGTGTGAATGTATGGATGGGAACACAAGAGTGCTGCCACCTGAGGAAGCTGCAGGCTTCAGATCCCCCCTGGAGCATGGAGGAAAGATGATTGTGAACAACCCAACATGTGTGCTGGGAAACAAATTCAGATCCTGTGCAGATGCAGTGCATCTCTTCAAGCCATCTCTTCAGCCCCTAAAGGTTATTCTAAAGCAAACAATGTGCACAGCCCTCCTAAGAGCACGGTAAAACTTCACCATGAAATAGAGGGATAGTCAAACACTCCCTGAAATCCAGACCTGAACCACATACCAACAATAACTTAGAGAGTCCTGTGTTTTTCTATGAGAAATCTTGGAATTCCTGTCCTAGAAAAAAATGATAAGGGGGCATGATTTTATCACTAGCAAATGTACTGTGTAATAAGTTTGGAACACATACAGACAGAACTTACAGAACCTAGAAAACTAGAGAAATGTAAATGATCAGCCATGGTTCACACAGAGATCTGACAGTGAATCTGCCGATTTCCCAATCAATGAATAGGGAAATTCTCAAACTGACCACTACTCAAAACTTAGAAGAGCT
Organism: Rhabdomys dilectus; assembly: GCA_019844195.1. NCBI lineage: Eukaryota > Metazoa > Chordata > Mammalia > Rodentia > Muridae > Rhabdomys > Rhabdomys dilectus. The sequence continues at coordinate 1,059,947 of JADRCG010009743.1, forward strand.
TGGGGGTCAGAAGCAGGGGGAGCAAGCAGGAATGGAGATAGAAACTCTTCCTTGCTGGCCAGCTTGCATACTGCAGGAGTGTGCCACGCAGGCTGCTGGGAAGAACTGTTATCAAACACTTCTTAAACCTGTGAACCCTACATGCTAAACTACCAACCAGCCAGGCAAGAAGTGTCCACTGATGTAACCACTTTCTGATTGGATCTGACCTGATCAAAAGTCAGTAGCTGAGAAGTGCGAGTCCATAGTGAAGATGCTAATATTAGATACTGCACTAAATGGACATAGTGGGTCCATCAGATTGCCTCCTGAACTGTCTTCTTTATGTACATACATTGTTGCTGATATGGCTAAGAGAGGTTCTCTTACAGTAGGTGATGCCAACTGCAGAGACTCACAGTCCAAGGGGTGGCAATAACTGGCTACTCAACCATAAGTGGGCTATCAATATCATCTCTGCCAAGGCTCAGAGAGCATCTTGGAGGAGGAGGAAGAGGAGGAAGAGGAAGAGGAGGGAGAGGGGGAGGAGGAGGAGGAGGGTGAGAGAATGGAGGAAGGGATGGAGTGAGGAGGACCGCTGTCTTTCTTTAAAGCATAGCAATGCCCTTGTAGTCTTGACCTCACAGTGGATTTGCTTGCTGGCATGGGGCTTTCTGCATGAGAAGGGGCCTGTCAACATGTTGCCATGGGGAGGAGAAAGGAAGGGCTCACAGTGTCATCCACAGGCAGGTAATGGGCCACTGGGGGAAGCAGACACATTTTCTAGCACAACTGGTAGGAAGCCCATGTCCTAAAAATACTATCTCACCCAAGACCTTATAAGAAAACTAATGAAACATGGCAGGCAGGGAGGCAGGCAGAAAATAGAAAGGAGCCTAGCTTAGAAGAAAAGGGGGATTAAAAAACATTTGAAATGTATATTAATGAAGAAGAAGGAGAAGGAAGAGGAAGAGGAGGAGGAGGAAGAAGAGGAGGAAGAGGAGGAGGAAGAGGAGGAGGAGGAACAGAAGGAGCAAGGGGACCAGTGGGGGCCAGAAGGGGATGAGAGGATAATAGAGGTAAATATGAGAAAACTCAGTTATATACATGTATAAAATGCTACAGTGGAACCCATCATTATACATAATTAACATACGTGAGTTAAAACCTGAAAATAAATAAGAACAGATTTCTTTAGCTTTTACTAAAAAGTCTCCAGACCTACAGAAGAAACGTCACACACACCCTAAATCCAAATGTCATCAAGGAATGTCGTGCGGTCCTCGGTATCTGTGGTCAGTTCTGTCCTTGAGCCCATGAAAACACTAAATTTTATTAAATATATTTGTATCCATGTAGCTCTTACTGCCATCTTCAGCTCTTTTATACAAGGTCCCCACACAGTAAGAACTCAACAAGTCTCCTTTGAATTGTTGGATAAATAATGTTATACCTTGATTTTTTTTTTTTTGAGATGCTAGAAAACTTTCTGATGTAATCTTAGCTTTTAGAGAAAGGTTCCTACAGATAACAAGAGTCCCTGATTTCTCATAGCCTATGACAGGCAAGTGCTGATTCCTCTTCAGAGACAGAGAAGGGATCCATCTGCTGGTAAATATAAGGAAACACTTAGCATTCCATTAGATTCCATGGAATAAGGAAAAAGTAATGCATATCTAGTTTTAATAGTAAAAGTTAGTTTTGTAGTCATTGTTGTTTGTTCTTGTGCTTAGGTGTGTGCATATTGTTGTTGTTGGTTTGCTTTTTCATCTTTGTTTTCTAAGCACTAGAATTAAACTCAGGACTTCCACCATGCCAGGAAATTGTTCTTCCAACAGGCTGTCTCTGCATTTCTAAACACCAGAGAGGAGACAAGCTGTCTGAGCCGGTCCACACACTAGGCTCCTACTTCAGCCCCAAGCCCAAGTGATTTTAACTGGACTCGTACCCTAACATCCTTGGAAGCCCTTACTTGTCCAAGCTTTTTACATTGAATTTAGTATATGTTCACATCCTGACGTAGCATTTTCAGGGATTCCAAGTATATATACTGTTTTTCCAACCACTTTCCTGATGTTTGGAGGAGTTGAACCTTTAAAACAAAGGGAAAAAAGAGAACCAATACAGATCTGTACAGAAGTGGGGGGTGGGGCGGGAGGGGAATCAGGGATGTAGCTAATCTTTCTTACCATTGTGTTAGAGGATAAATTACAGGTGCCTCCCACCATAAACACAGCTGCACTATCTCCCTGCCTGACATTAAAGACAAACACTCTTCCCTCAGGATCTCAGGAAAAGCAACAGGAGTCTGCCTTTGTGGGGAGCAAATTAAAACAGTCCTGCTGGCATCCCCAAAACACAGTGTGTTTGAAGATGTGAGCAAACAGACTCCCCCTCCCTCCTACCCTCCCTGACTTGGAGATAAGTGAAGCATTTCCTTTAAGCAACTTCTAGATGAAAGGAGAGTCTTTCCAGCTGGAAGGGGAGCCTGTGTGTGGACCACAAACGCATGTGCAGACTGTCAACAATACAACATGGAAATATAACAGGAAGCGCCTTGCTGGCCATGCTGTGGAGACATAATAATATCATAATTATCAATGGCCCACAGGCACATCATGGAGCTGGGCCCCATACCCTGAGAAACTGGGCTGAGCTCATGGGAGGAGGCAACAGGCAAAGTCAGTCATTGAAGAACTTTCCACAGCAATGGAGTTGTTCAAAGCAGCTACAGGGAGTTCTCATAAAAATAAAGGGAAAATGTTTTGTACTTCTGTTTTGTTTGTGGATTGTGTATGTATGTGTACATATATTCCTCTGTGTGTTTGTATTCAGGAGGTGTACATAAGTAAGCACGCACGTGCGCACACACACACACACACACACACACACACACACACACACACACACAC
>JADRCG010009743.1:1062847-1085194 GCA_019844195.1 Rhabdomys dilectus
CACACACACACACACACACACACACACACACACACACACACACACACGAATGTGGAGACCAGTGGTTGACATGGGGTATCTTCCCCAATAGCTCTCCACCTTATTTTTTTGAGGCAGGAGCTCTCATTGAACCTGGGGTTTACTGATTCAGCTAGCCTGGCTAGCCAGGAAGCCCTCCGGCTCCTCCTACTCTGCCTCCCGAGTCCAGGAATTGCAGGTGTGCACTGCTGCAGCCAGCCTTTCAGATGGAAGGTAGGACTCAAACTCTGGTCCTCATGATTATGGAGTGAGCATTTACCAGCTGAGCCATGTCCCCAGCCCCTGTGCCTAACTTTTAATAGCAAAACTAGGTCGTGAGATTGGTGAGATGGATCAGTGGGTAAAGAAGCTTGCTACATAAGCCTGGCCACCTGAGTTCAATCCCTGGCACCCCTGGAAAGACAGGAGAGAGCCTACTTCATAAACTTGGTCTTCCAGCCTCCCTACACGTACCACTGTTTGAGTGCACTCCCCTCATAACTAATAAAAATTTGTATTTCTAGTGATTCCTGCACATCCCATTTTAAAAATCTAAAGTGCTTATTTTCCCCTTTCTCTTTAGTTATTATTATTATGTGTTCTATGTATACATACATATAAAGATATAAATACATCCTGCTGAAACCATTTAGTGTTGCATGAAATATAAAAAAATGTACACATGCTAGTGCCAGCTATTTTCTAGTGATGTGGTTTCCTTGCTCCCAAGATCCTATGGTCCCCATGCAGTGGCCACCCAACTCTGTTCTCCTGCTGCTGATCCTGCTTGCATTCTCAGCTATCCGCCCCCTCTGGTTGGCGGTCACAAATCCCCATAACCTGATAAAATCAAAACTCTAGAGGCTTGTAATTTATCAGTAAGATTTATATCAATAATTTCTCAACCCACAAAACACCCACATAAAGAACTTAAAACTCAATTAATATAAACACAAGCTGTATAGCTAGATGGGGCAAATGCACCCTACTTATTATTTAATCATCTAAGAAATCCTCAATACCTATGGCTCCCAGGACTGTGTGGTTCTGGTTCCTCTTCCTCCCCTATAGATTCCATCTTGTCATCTCTTCTCCATCTCCCTTTCTCCTGTCTGTCTCTCTGTACTGTCTCTAAAACTCACAGCCCTCCTTCTTTGTCCACTGCCCATTCACAGGCTCTCACCTTATCTTGTACCTGCCCTCACCTGCATATAGACAGCAATCCACAATTTAGTGTTACTTGTAGGTGTATAGTTTTTAGGACTGACCATTTGGTATTAGTTAACCAATTAGGGAGCTTTCCCTCTCTCTGCAGTCATTCATTGCCTGTGGCTCTTCATCTAGGGGTGGGATTTCTCCCATCCACACTGTCATCTCAACTGGTGCTGTCATTAAGTTGTTGAAGCTTCCTTGTTCATCTTGACAGATGAATAGAACCCCATTATGTATGTGAACTACACTTATGATGCTTCCATTTCCTGGCTGTTATGAATGCAGTGGCAATGAACATGCATACCTGTGTTTAAATTGTAATAGCTTAAGAAAGGTCAGACTGTCCTGATTCTCCACCTCCTCCCCTTGGGACCTACATTTGCCTGTAAACAAATGACTTCTCACTTTCCTTGGTGAAGTATTTTATAACACCAAAAAGGTCACCCTCCCTTCTGAGAAAGGGTCCTGATTTGTCAAACTAGGAATGGTCTGGTGTGACATTTTATAAGATCAGAGGTTACATTATAAAGACTCCCTACCCTACCCCAGGTGCAGCTTTTGACTTTAAAAACCCCACCCTCTGTTGTCTCAGCACCAAGAGTCTTTCCTGGGCATGAGCCTACCCTTAGTTAGGTGCCTAGTGAACTCACTGTGCTCTTAATTGGCTTTTAAAAGCATGGTAATCTGTAACTTTCTCATGTGAGTTATTTCAACATGAATTTTCTAACTGAAAACTAATAGAGGTATTGGGAAGTCATCATAAAAAAGTCAACTTGATAAGAAAAAATATCTTAACGTTCTCGTAGCAGAGTTTGCTTCAGTGAAACACAATTATATCTAGATAATTGAATGGACGAAACGAAGTCATGATCACCTCTGAGTCATCTATAATGCATTGGTGTCTCATTAAAGGAAGAAACAAAAGCACTTCCCCTTGGAGGGAGTTCAGGTTTGAATTCTCTACTTCATACTCCAGTGTCTTTTATTCTGTGTATCTGTCACTTCTGATGAATGTGTGCCTGCTTGATGGCTGTCTTATGAATCTGTTCCTGTGCTGTGTCTATTTCTAACAAAGGGCTTCATTCGTGTTTATTAAACAACCTAGAAAGTATCCCATGGGGAAGGGATGGGATACGCATACAGAAATTCCTTTTTCTTTTTTTTTTTTGCTGTTCTATTTTCTTTATTTTTTTAAACAGTTTATTTATTGATATTTGTATAAACATATATACTTATACATGTATACATATATACATATATAAACAATAATTAAATAATAAGATCTATTTTAAAAGTATGGGGGGTTGGGAAGAGTGAGAGAAAGGAGAGAAAGGGGAAAATTATGTAAATATAATGCTCATATATGAAATTCTCAAAAAGGAATCCAGTTTTTAAAAATGTTCAACAGATTAACTAGCATTTTACAATATGAAGATAAATATGACCTATAATTATGTTGAAGGACATTTTAACTTACTACAAACTTTGAAGTTTAAAATGAGATCAATAAAAATTATTTTACACAGCATACTAACATAAACTACAATAACATTTTATAATTCAAAGTATTTCTGAGAACAAGAAAATAGATTGTCAGGAGCTAAGTCAGCAGAACCAAAGGCATACTATGTGTTAATTCTTTGTTTTTTTTTTTTTTATCAAATTATAATTTTTACTTTTTAACACAGGGGTTATAAACACAAAAATGCAGGATGTGGGGAAGGGGATGACACAGGAACATAGGTGTTCAGGGGGAGTACAGATATCTTTCAGAACAGAGTATCAGCTGGGTGAAGGTTCAGGGGTCAGGTCACTATGACTCTTTCCATGATTCACTTGTCCTTATCTAATTTGATACTATCTGCCAAAGGCTGCCTATTTACAAGGTCTATGACTACTCAGGCTAGTAGATTTCAACAAAAGCTACCTGTTTACAATAGTTTATAGCCCTCTGTTTCAATGTTTTTCCATAGAGACCCAACTCTTTGTGTTAGCAGGCATGTATGTCAGGCCTATTGCTGATTTTAGGCTTATGTTGTTTCACAAAGTTAGTCAGCCTATTTAAGGCCCAGGGACCAAAGGAAATAAGCAAAAATAACCCAATTAATGATCCCAAGATGGAAGGAAGTAGGGTTAACAATCATGGAGAGGTTGAAGACCAATTCTTGTACAAGCTCTCCTTTTTCTCTTTCTCTCTCTGTCTTTTCTCAAAACTATCTCTGGCCTTTTTCATGCTCTCTTTAATCATCCCTGTTTTGTCTATGTAAAAGCAGCATTCTTCTTTAAGGGCTATACACAGTCTAGAGCTGTACACAGTCTTTCCTATTGTAAAAGAGAAAATCAGGTTCAATAAAGAACTTTGGAATTTTGGGGGATCGCGTCAGACAGCGAAATGAGGGATTTCTTCAGATTAGTGATGTCAATCTATAGCTATTTGATGTCCTTGTCAAAGGCCTATTGGAGGTCTGAGTAGTATAAGTCTGGAGGCCAGCATCAGGATTAGAACTCCTAATAGCAGGCATCACGGGTGATTAATTTTTACCTGGAAGAGAAAAAAGAAAGGAATTCTCAGGGAAATTTCTTTTCCCTGGATGTCAATTGTTATTCATCTTATTTATAATTGGGCCTGGTTTTGTGGAGGTATCTATTTAATTCATTAATCTTTTTGGTAGCCATTTAGTTATGCCTTCTGTGGTATCAAACAGTTATATCAATCCTCGGCCCCATATAGGAACTGGGTCCTGGCCATTCCATTTAAGGGTAAGAGGGTCCTTCCACATAGTTGTGGCATAGTTTTTATTGGTCTCACCGATGCCAGAGGCCATCAGCGGCAGATTTGCTGTGAGCTTTCAGTTTTAGAAAGTGAAAAGTAAACAAGGCATGCTCCTTCCACCCTCAAAGAGTCAAAAAGACACTATTTAAAGAAATATAATTCATTATTAATAATCTCTTTTATCAAAGGACTATTATTATAAAACAGCCAACAATTAATCAATCTATATAATATATCAATTAGTGAGAGCTTCTACTTTTTGTAAAATTACTCCTCTTTTGTCAATTAATTGTTGAGGGAAATTAAGATTTGCATCTCTCCTAAGAATATTAAACAGAGACATAAATTCTTTTGTGAAGAGCTTAAAATAAGATCTTAACAAATAAGCATCTCCTGGAAACTTTTGAAAATCGTTTGAAATAAGTAAACTATCTTTTTTTTTTTTTTTTTTTTTTTTTGCCAGACCAATTATCTGGTTTTTTTTAAATTGGATATTTTATATATTTACCTTTCATTGTTATCTCCTCTTCCTTTCTCTCTCACAACCCTTTCTCGTACCCCCTCTTCCAATTTTTATGAGGGTATGCTCTCATCATTCTCCCAATCCCACCTCCCTGCTCTCACATTCCCCAACACTAGAGATCCAAACTTTCGGGGACTATGGCCCTCCACTTCCACTGTTGCCTAACAAGGCCACCCTCAGTTGCCTACACAAGTGGAGCCATGAGTTCCTCCCTTTCTGTTCTCAGGCTGGAGGTTTAGCCCCTGGGAACTCTGGTTGAGTATTTTGCTACTCCTTCTAAAATAAAACCAAAGCACCCACATGTGTCTTCGCATTGTGTCTTAGGTATTGTGAGCTTTTGGGCTAATGTCCACTTATCAGTGAGTGCATGCCATGTATGTTCTTTTGTGATTAGGTTATCTCACTCAGGATGATATTCTCAAGCTCCATCCATTTGCCTAAGAATTTCATGAACTCATTGTTTTTAATAGCTGAGTAATACTCCATTGTGTAAATGTACCACATTTTCTGTATCCATTCCTCTGTTGAAGGACATCTGGGTTCTTTCCAACTTCTGGCTATTGTAAATAAGGCTGCTATGAATATAGTGGAGCATGTGTCCCTGTTGTATGTTGAAACATCTTTTGGGTATATGCCCAGGAGTGGTGTAACTGGGTCCTCAGGTAATACTATGTTCAATTTTCTGAGGTACCGCCAGACTGATTTCCATAGTGGTTGTACCAGCTTACAATCCCACCAACAATGGAGGAGTGTTCCTCTTTCTCACATCCTTGCCAGCATCTGATGTCACCTGTGTTTTCAATCTTAGCCATTCTGACTGGTGTGAGGTGGAATCTCAGTGTTGTTTTCATTTGCATTTCCCTGATGACTAGGGATGTTGAACACTTCTTTAGGTGCTTCTCAACCATTCGAGATTCCTCAGTTGAGAATTCTTTATTCAGCTCTGTACCCCATTTTTAATAGGGTTATTTGATAGTCTAGAGTCTAATCATACAGAAATTCTTAACAGAGAGAGTTTTACAAGGGATTAGCAACACCTAATCCTGACTGATGCAGTTAACAGTATTACAAACATCATTATTTATCAGCCAATATTCCAAAGTTGCTATGTATAACAGGTGAACATTTATTTTATTAGACTGCTCTCAACCTCCATATTTTCTGCTTTTATCAAATGATGCACACGCATTGTTCTGGGCCAGAGACCTGGAAGACCACATAACTTAAGACATTTATGCATTAGCTGAGGTCATAAAAGTTGATTTACTCAGGAAATTCAAGGCAAATAAGGATGATTATTACATAGTTCTCTTAATGGTGAGTTAAACAGATTGAATAAAGAGTAGGATAGTAACCCTAAGTCCTAAGTGACTTCAAGTTGTATTAACATTAGATGTGAGGTACAGCAGAAGTCCCAGTCTCTTAGAATGTCAGAGATATTTTCATAATGATGGACCGCCACGGTTCCTCCCTGTTTTTGTTTTGTTTTATTAAAGAAGACACATGTAGATATTGATAGAACTATGCTTCGGGTTCCAACAAAATCACATCATGCAGCAGGTCTCACGTGGGAGGTTTAGTGGGAAGGGAAATAGATGCAGCCTCTGGGAAAGGGAGGAAAGGAGAGACAATGAGAGGGGGAGAGGGGAGAGGGAAGGGGGAAGGGAGGGAGGGAGACTGAGGCTTTTACTCAGCCCGTGGTGTATGCACAAAGGGACATGTAACACGGGGCATGGCACATGCGCAAAGGGACATAGGAGCAGCCCTGTCACTTCTTGGGCCTCTAGAGATGACGTGTCTTGTTGCTAGGTCCCTCGAGAGCTGGCTGTAAAGATGCCTGATTGTTGTGAAGTCACTTCTTGCTGTCCAAGCATGTGCCTGATTGCCAACAGATGTCCTCACTGTTGAAGGGCTGGTCATGGTGTACTGTAGGGGTAGCCGGAGTCAGTGTCAGCCTGTTCTGGGTGGTCCCTTTGAAAAGTTGCCAAAGGCACAATAAGACTGTGAGGAGGAGGCAGACAAACAGGATCTCTAATCTTATAAAAGGTCACATTTTAAGATTTAATCCCGACCACCAATTAGAAGTGTTGGCCCATTCCTTATTGAACACCATTGTGAGGTGGGCATTTTGAAGATAGGAATTTACAGTTGTTTCAGTTTTTGGATGGTCAAGGCCATCGCTGCACTGGTAGTGATAACCAGGGCAGCTATAGTAGCTGCAATAATCATATCATCACTCTTTTCGTATGATTATGTTCCAGGGCATAATTAAGTTATTCTGAAGCAGATCTTCTATGCCATAGATGAGTCTGATTAACGGGAATCCAGGCAAGGACTTGTTGTTTGAGAGTTAAAGTCAGGAGACAAAAAACACAATGTAATGACAAGACTGGTAAGTGGGGTAAGAGTTAGAAGTGGCAAGCTGATTACCTGTTGTTGAAATTCAGGAAAGTGTGATCCTTTGTTACCAGGTTGACACTTTCTGGTGCCAGTTCACAGTGTGGCTTTACAAACCCTCTTGGAATCCAGACAAAGCCTGTGGGAGAAAGCACAGATGCAGAACCTAGGCTCCAAGTTATGAGAGAGCAGGACCCAGTCATCAGGCCTTTGAGGGAATTTATACAAAACCATGAGTTTGGGTAAAATGTCTTCTTTCATCTGATGTGTTTCTGTAGGTGTCAGGGTAAAATTGGGGGAAACAGTTTTTAAGATTTAAAGTATAAGTTAAGGGCAAGAGAGATGGCTCAGCAGTTAAGAGCACTGACTGCTCTTCCAGAGGTCCTGAATTCATTTCCAGCAACCACATGGCAGCTCAAAGTCATCTGTAATGGGATCCGATGCCTTTTTCTGTTGTGTCTGAAGACAGCTACAATGTACTCATATAAATAAAATAAATAAATCTAAAAATCTAAAATAAAGTATGTTAATCCTTTATTCCCTCTTTTTTGTTTCTATATTTGGGTTGGATTTTTTTAGTGTAAATTATTTCATTCAATTATGGCTTGTTCTTGGAATGATATGAAATGTCATTTTAGATATATCAACAGACTCATTGTCAATTTTAATCTTTATTGATGTCCTCATGTAGAGCAATGGTTCTTAACCTATGGGTCTCAACACCCTTAGGGGTCACATATCAGATATCTTGTGTATTAGATATTACATGATGACCCATAGCAATAGCAAAATTACATTTATGAAGTGGCAACAAAATAATGTTATGGTTACAGGCCGCCACAACATGAAGAACGGTATTAAAGGGCCACAGCATTAGGAAGGTTGAGAACCACTGTTGTAGAGAAAACAGTCATTAAGTGACTGCAAACTGCTCTAGCAAACTCCTGTGTTTGAGCCACAGAAAAAGTAAAGCCAGAAAAATCATCGACATATACATGAACAAATTCAAAACAGCCAAAGAAAATTTAAGTGTCCTAAGGCTGTGACTATGATAACTTTATTTATGTAAAACCGCAGCGGTCAGTGCTGAGAGCCGTCACCAAGAGTGGATTAGTACTTGTGAGAGCCCTGCTGATGTGAGTACAAGCTTAACATCACTGAGCTCGACTTCAAACTTCCAAGTCTTAATATCATATAATCATTAAGTATCATCTTTCACATGCCTTACAACCCTCCCAGGTGCCACAGAAAAGGCCTTTCTATCTAGAAACCTTCAATCGTTTAAACATTCATTACAACGTGTATAAATGTTTTTACCTTTCTTTTCCATCTGACTGTATCTATCCATTGTAACCTTCACACATAAATCCTTCTTTGGTTTTTTTTGTTTTTTGTTTTTTTGTTTTTTGTTTTTGTTTTGTTTTTTTTTTTTTTTTTTTTTTGGTTTTTCGAGACAGGGTTTCTCTGTATAGCCTTGGCTGTCCTGGAACTCACTCTATAGACCAGGCTAGCCTCGAACTCAGAAATCCGCCTACCTCTGCCTCCCAAGTGCTGGGATTAAAGGCGTGCGCCACCACCACCTGGCCATAAATCCTTCTTTATGAAAATCTTTCCATCTTATTATTGAGCCTTTTTTTGACTGTGTTTTTTTTTCTTAATATCATGACACCTAGGTGTTTGATTATTGAGAGTAATCACTGAAAAAGCAAGTCTTTTTTTTTCTTTCCCTTATGATCAAAGGATAAAGGACCAGCAAAAAGAAATTTTTAAGTCATTAACAACAGAACGTTGTTTGTGACTTTTACCCAGTAGGAAGTCTGTTAGCTCTGGGAAAAGGCAAGATCTGGTTTTTATTGTTGAGACTTTTAGAGGCCTAGTCAGAATTTGTCTTTTCATAAGTCAGTGAGAGAAAGCAGCTGCCATTCCTTTATTATCTTTTTAAAGCTTATTGTAGATAATTAACGAAGCCCACAGAGGTCTTAGTAGGTTTTTATCTGTTAGAAGAAGAAAAAAAACAAAACAAAACAAAACCCTGGAGTGTGTAGATAAGGGCCCTTCTTATTTATTCACTTACTTACTTAAAGCCCTTGTGGCAGAGGCTGTGACTGTTGGGAGGGTCCGTTTAGTTTGTTTAATAGCCAACTGAGGACCGGCAGATAATTAAACTTCAATTTTCTTACCTTAGAGACTCAGGTAGTTAAACTTCCCTTTAAAGGCTTCTAATTTGAACCATCAGCATGCAACATGCCAATCTCTTGTATCTAAAGGTATTATAAAGTCAGAATATGTTAAGGTGAAAGCAAACTTTTTAGCTATGGATGGGCCAGCCAGCCAGCCTGAGGAGGAGCTGGTGGAGACCTTCCTGTTGCTATAACTGCAAGTGGTAGGACTGCTGAATTGTCAGATCAAGATAGGACCAGGAACAAGGAGGCCCTACAGGAATTATCCATGCATGATATGCCCAGAGATGAACATTTATGAGTTTGTTTTAATAATGTCTTGGCTCCAACTTCTTTAAGTACAATTCATAACTGCTGTATGTGCACATGAGATGTAGGAGACAGAGAATTTCCCATAATGGAAGCAGACAGACAGACAGACAAAGTAGCAAAGCAAGCATTGCATAGACATGCTTTAGAGAAAGGCATGCTCTTTCCTTATGATAGAGATTGAAGTAGGATCACTGGGTTTGATCAAGAGAAACAAAGACATGAAGGTTAACATTCAGTGGGACCTTTCAGGCCATAGATTCCCAACTCTTGAGATGGACTTACAGGTTCAGCTAACCTGAGGTGCCCAAGTCTCCCTTTCCTCAGACCGTTTCAAAACTGTAGGCAAACTGTGTTTGCAAAATTCTCAAGTTCCTGTTGCTTTTGGCTACTGAGATGTCCAAAATTCACATCCTTAACAAAGGATACATCTCCAACAAGGAATCTTCCTTATATGCTCAAATGAGTTCAGGAAATTCCTCACACTGGCTGCTCCAAATGCTCACCAAGGCTTCAGAGGTTCCTCACATGGTCTCGCATGTCCCTCACATGTTCTTCACATGGGGCACCAAAATGTTCCAATTCTATGCATTAGTGATAAATTTTGTGTTGCTAATACTGCATCAGTGTCACACTAAGGAAAGAAAGAAAAGCACTTCCTCCAGAGTCATTTAATCAAGAGCAGGTTCAGATTTTAATTCTCTATTTCATGTTCCCTGTGTCTTCCATCTTCATCTGTCTTTGTGTGAGACTGAATCTGTATCTATTGCACGGTTCTCTCAAAGAAGGTTAAACGAACAACAGGACACAACAGTCATGAGTCTTAAGTGACCTCAAGGCAGCGGGTACAACTCACTCTAGCTGTGAGGCCCAGCAAAAGTTCCAGTCTCTTAGAATGACAGAGATATTTTTACAATATTCCATTCTCACAAAACATGGATAGAAAAAGAAATATAATAATTAGGGGAGGCTCACAAAAGATGAAGACTGGTTTTCACTAACAAATTCCTTGAACTAGACAGCATTCAGGAAAAGTGGTGGCAAAGGCAGACAATGTACATGGTTGTATATCATGGGCAGGAAAGGCTTTCGTTCTTTTGTTTTGTTTTCTTTCAAGATAGTTTCTCTGTGTAGTCCTGAAACTCACTCTGTAGAACATCCTGGCCTCAAACTCAGAGATCTGCCTGCCTCAGCCTCCAGGGTGCTGGGAGGCATTGCACCACCATTGCCCAGGTGGAAATATTTTCTTTAACATTGACTTAGTTAGGGTTTTACTGCTGTGAACAGATACCATGACCAAGGCAATTCTTATAAGGACAGCATTTAATTGGGGCTGGTTTACAGGTTCAGAGTACTAGCAGAATACTGGCTTCCAGGCAGCTAAGATGAGGGTCTTAAGCTCACTCCCACAGTGACACACCTCCTAATAGTGCCACTCCCTAGGCCAAACATATACAAACCATCACAGCATACACTAGTACATCTTCAACAGCATCTCTTATCACATAGAATTTTGAAAAGTTTTCCTTCATATCTATTCCCATGTACCACTGCTGCTGAGGAAAGCACTGGCAGCCACTCACTGAATGCAGCCTGAAAGCCCTTATAATCTATGAAATTTTATTCTTAATGTATGGATATACTACAGAATCAGAGCAATAGAAGCAAACATAACAAGAAAAAATTCTAAGTCTTAGCTAAACCCCAACAGGTTGTGCCTTGTAGACAGACACTTCTCTGTGGAGAACTGGGTACTTCTCTTGATCTCTTTCATTATTCATTTGTCAGCCTTGAAAGGTGTTCTATATATGGCATCTTTCCATTTTTTAAAAGCTTCTACATACAATGATTAAGAAAGTCAGAATCCTCCACCAAATTTATAAAACTCAAATGCAGGCAATTATAATTCAAATTAGTGCAATGGCCTTGTGAAGGAGTTCTTCTAAATCTTGGCCCACTGGCATCTCTGTCTGTCTCCACAGAAACACTCCTAAAATGCCAGTCTTTGAGACCCATGCTATACTCTAATATCTCAACGGTCTCCTTCTGCAGACACACTTTCATCTCTAAAATAAAGCTCAGATTAGCTGAGCACTTTCCTTGAGTCGAGTTTCTCTTTCATCTGATTTTAAGCACTGATAAGACCATTAGCTGACTTTGAAATGGCTGACAATGGAATAGCTTTATAGGCAGATATCATGGAAGCAAGAAATCAGAAAAGATCTGAAAGATTCTAGAGCAGTGGTTCTCAGCCTTCATGATGCTGTGACCCTCTAATACAGTTCCTCATGTTGTGGTGATCATAATTCATAAAATTATTTTGGTGCTACTTCATAACTGTAATTTTGCTACTGTTATGAATCATAATATGCAGGATATATGATATGCAAACCTGTGAAAGGGTCATTTGACACTGCCCTCCAAAGATGTCATGACCCACAGGCTGAGAACCATTTTATGTAGAACCTAGAACCTACAGCAGGGCTGACTGGTGGGGGACTTGCTCATGAAACCAGGATGCAAAGCCCTAAAGAGGTGGCTGTTTGGTGTTTTGTTTTGTTTTGTTTTGTTTTGTTTTGTTTTGTTTTGTTTTTGTTTTGTTTTCCAAATGGTCGCATCTCCGTCCCTCTACCTACAGTATAAAACATACAAAGAAACGCATGACCGAGTCAAAAGACCAAAATCAATTAACCCTAAGTAAATGCAGATCTCTGAGCTACCTGCTACAGCGTTTTACATAAATGTCATAAAGCTGTTTAATGCACTAAAAAAAGAAGAGGCAGAAAAATAAATGAATCAGGGAAAATGATGTTTATAAATGAGACTATCATTAACGAGACATAAATTTATAGAAAGAATTGAACAGGAATTCTTAAGTTATATTTCAATAAGCTAGACAGGGTAAAAGAAATGGATAAATTCCTAGAAACATATGACCATTGACACAGAAGGATGAAGACCTAGAAAATCTGAACAAGTCAATCATTAGTGAGTGATGAAATAAATAATCAAAAATCTCTAGACAAAGAAAAACCTATGATGGGGCTAGTGAGACAACTTGGTGAATAACCTGTCTGCTGTGCAAGTCTGGCCATATGAGTTAGATCCCCAGATCTCAAGGTAGGAAGACATTACCAACTCCCAAAAGATGTCCACTGACCTCCACCCATACGCTAAAGCATGTACACAGTCTTATACATTACACATACACATACACACACACACACACACACACACACACACACACACACACACACACACCACAGTAATAAGAAGGTAGAAAAAAAGACCAAGATCAGATAGTTTCACTGGAGAATTCTACCATTTTTTTCAAATAAAGATATTTTTAAAAATTAAAAACATTCAAAAATTATCAAGCTCCTTTTGTCTGACCAGAATTATCCTGGCACCAAAAAACACCACTAGAAAAGCAAACTATATGGGCATAGGTGGGAGATGAAGCTCTTGGTCCCATGAAGGCTGGATGCTCCAGTGTGGGGGAATTCGAGGGTGAGGAGGTGGGACTGGGTGGGTAGGTCAGGGCACATCCTTATAGAAGCAGGAGGAGGGGGATGGGATAGGAGGTTTCTGGTGGGGGGGGAATGGGGAAAGGGGATAACATCTGAAATGTAAATAAAATATCCAATAAAAAATTAATTTAAAAAAAGAAAAGAAAAGAAAACAATAGACAAATATCCCCATTGAGCAATGACAAAACCTCAACCAAAAAAAGTAGCTCAGTGAGCTGGGCATGGTGGGCAAGCCCTTAATCCCAGCACTTAGGAGGCAGAGGCAGAGGCACGCCAATTTCAGTAAGTTTGAAGCCAGCCTTGTGTACATAATAAGTTCCAGTACAGCCAGGGCAAGGTAGGCAATGTAAAAAGACCCTGTCTCAAAAAAAAAAAAATAGCATGGTGAATTTAGAAGTTCATGAAAAGAATTACAGTCAGGTGATGCCTACCTGCACTTGATGAATAGAGCCAGATACATAAGGAGTTCAAGATCAGCCTTACCTAAATATCATGACAATTAGCAAGGTCCAAATCTTTAACCCAGCACTTGGGATGTTGAGTCGAGAGGATCACAATGTGAAGTGGCAAGGCTGGGTAACTGAGCAAGATCCTATCTCATATCCTAAGGATGTCTGGAGACAGTAGCTCAGTGGTAGAATATGAATAATACCCTGGGTTCTATCTCTAGTACTTCAAAGGAATTCTCTAGGAATAGGAATAGGAGGGTGCTGTGGCCTAAATAAGCAATGTCCTCATACACTCAGGAATCTCAAGCCTTGGTCCCAGGTGTTAGTGTTCGTGTCTGTGGTTGAATGTGCCTGCTGCCATCCCTCCTCACAATTACAGACTCTCCTTCTGTAACCATAAGCCAAACAAACTCTCTCCAGTAAGTCCTTTTGGTCTTGGCATTTTCTCCAAGCAATAGAAAAGCAACTGGTGACAAGAAGGTCCAATATAAAATATTAATCAATGGAATATGTAAACACAAGAACAAAAATGACATGATCATCTCAATGCAGAAAAGCATTGATATTTAATGTATTTTCATGATAAAAAAAATTCACTCAAAATTCTAAGACTTTTTTAAGTGCCTCAGTATTTTAAAGGCCATTTTTGTAAGTACCCCAGTGATTATCACACTCAAGGATGGAAGACTGAAAGGTCTTACTTTTAGGTTAAGGAAAAGGTTGACACCTATTCTTACCACATTTATCCAGTATAGGAAGTCTAGGCCAGAATAATTGGGCAATTAAAAGTCACCTAAATTAGAAGTGAAGGAGTGAGATGAGTCCTACTGACTATCCCAATGCATTAATGACATGATATTATACAAGAGAAGAAATATTAAAATGAATAGTCTTAGAAGATGGCTTAGTGGGTAAAAATGACTGTGTACAGCATAAAAGCTGGAGTTTGGACCTCCAGTACCCACATCGGTGGTAGGTGGGCATAGTGGCCCACCCGTAATCTCAGAACGCAGCAAACAGAGATCCCTGGAGCGAGCCAGCTGACTAGATTAGACATATTGGCAAGCTCTAGGTCCGATATATAAAGTAGCCTCCACACACATGTGTACATACAAGCAAATGTACCACACAAACATAAGCACATATCACACATACACGAGTACCACTTACACATAAACAAAATAAAGCAATTTTAAATAGAAAAACATTCTTTATTAAACCCCATCTCTACTAGTCTACAATTCTTTTCTGCATCAAAGCCATTGATCCCAATTTGACTTGATTAAATGTCCCTGAAACATTGAGGGTAGTACCCAGAGTGCTGTGGGTGAGAGGATGGAGCTTTGTCTCGCTGGGCCCCTTGACACTGTGACAAAATGCCTGATGAGAAAACATTTAGGGAAGAGAGAGGTGGTCAGATCTTCAAGACAGAAAGGTGGGACCTGTTTCTGTCCAGGGTGGCAAGAACTGGCCTGCTCGAGCCCTGGTCATGAAGCAGATGAAGGGGGACTCAAGCATTCTGCTGGCTTTCTCTTGAGACTCTAGCCAATCAATGGAGCTACCTGTACTCTTTGTTGGCTAAACCTGTCCAGAAACACCCAAAGCGGCATCTCCCAGGTGATTCTAAATCCAGTCAAGTTGATGATGAAGATTTGCCAACTGATGGGATACAAAAGGAAAGATTCCATTCTTCAGTAGCTGTTGCAGGTGATCCCACAGGGGCAGTGGGTGAGGGGCACAATGTTTGTTCTCTTGAGCGTGTTTCTGAAGGAGGAGACTAAGTGAAGCCTTCCAAGAGCCACAAGGAGACAACACCGACAGAGTCGGGAGGGGGAAAAGGTCAATACCTCTTTTAGGGTAACAAGTTAAGCAGTCCTGAAGTTCCAAAGGAGTGGCCTAGATGGGTCTTATAGTACTCAGTCTTCCAATAGGGAGCCTGCATCGCCTCACCATCCACAACAATCTTGCTATAGTCTTGGGAACTGTCTCTGTCTGCATTCTTCTTTATGTATATGTAAGACACCAAAGTTCTGGAGAGGAGACAAACAAAAATGAAGGCAGCAATCGACCTCGTGGGGTTCTCGTATCAAGCAGGCTCTGAGAAGGGAAGGGAAAGAAAGGGCATAAAGCAATTCTTAAATATTATATATACTCAAACAACAAAACCCTGTATGAATTAAAATAGGCTCAGGAATGAATCCACATGTGTATAGTCACATGATCTTTGACAAGGAGCCAGGACTACTCAGTATGGAAAGGACAGCCTATTTTAGCCTATGGTGTTCAGGAAACCTGCTAACCACATATGAAAGGAGTAAAGTAAACCCTTATCTTACATTGCATATAAAAGTTAACTCAATGTGGATTAAAGACACAAATCTAAGACCTAAAGCTGGAATCCTAGAAGGAAGCATAGAAGGAAAATTTTATAATATTGAACTTGGCCAAATTACTAAGCAATTACCCCAATAAGCTGATGAAAAGGGAATTCTGGAAACAATCACATTCATAATAGCCACCCCACCAGAAATCAAAACAATTGTATAACTTGAAATAAGTTTAACCACAGGAGTGAACGGCCTCTACAATTAAAATCGGAAGAGCTGTTGATTTTCATGACTACCCAATTCAACACTGTTGAAATATCCACCCTGTCCTCAGGCCCAGTGGGGTTCTTAGTGAAGAAGAAAGCATTCAGCAAGAGACATAAAGAGATTTATTGCAGCAAAAGAAGATAAAGTACCTCTAAAGACTCGGGGTAGACTAACCCACAGAGTTGGCAGCTCCAAGAAATCTTGAGCTTGTTATTTCTATAAAATATTCTCATGTATATTCTGAGGCAGGTGGCTACTCACGAAGTTGGTGGTCCCCTTATTCCTCCCAAATTGTGGTGGGCAGAGTTTCCTTTGAGGAAATCTCTGTCCATGATACACTCAAAAAACAAACAAACAAACAAACAAAACAAGCAAACAATAAAAAAAAAACAGAGGTTACTAATGAAGGTATAACAAAACTTGGTCTTTTGAAAACACAATCTTTCCAAGGCACATCCGTCAAGGCTTAGAAATCCCCCTGCTCCTTATTTCCTTCCTTTAAAGCGGAAATGATCTAACTATATCTTCAAGACGTTTAGCCACAAAAGGATGTTTCTGATAGTCATCAGTGTTCTTGGCTCTCCTACCCAAAGAGATCTAGAGAGTCGATGTGATTTCTACCAAAATCCAATGACAATATATTCAGAAATATAAGAAGGAAAAATATTCCTAAAACTTGTGTAGAGCCATAGAAGACTCTGAGTAGCCAGGGCAATGCTGAAACAAAAAGAACAAAGTTAGAAGCATTATAATAACTGATTTCAAAACATACTATAAAACCACATTAACCCAAATGACAGATCAGAAGCATTAAAACAGTGCCCAGGCCCATGGGAAGTGTGCTAGAGAACTGGAAAATCAATGTGTGCGTTTATAGTCTCTCATCTCAACAAAGTCAGTAAAAGCACAGTAAAGTCTTCAGTAAACTGTTCATTAAACTCATTGCAAGAATTATCTAAGCCATAATGATATCTAAGCCATAAGCAACAAAAAGAACTAAAAGTGGATTAAAAACTTAAATACAAGATATGAAAACTAGCAGAAGAAAACAAAAGAAATAATTCAGAACATTACTCTGGACAAAAGTATTTGAGCTGTTACTTTAACAGAGCAGGACAGAAGACAGACAACTGGCAAATTAATTTCCATCACACTCAAAAGAAGTAATGGAGCACGTACCTGAAATGTCAGAATGCAGTAGAGGCAAGAGGACTATAGGCATAAATTTTCTACAACCTACTTTTAATAAGGGCTCAATTTTTCCCCTAGCCCATTGACCCAGCAGTGGTAGTAGAAGAGAAAAGGTATTAGGATATAGGGGAAGTGGACCTGTCCAGCAGTAGTTCTTTGAGGGTGAGCTCTTCTTTGGCAGCAGTTCAGTCCCATAGCAAACACCAAATATGCAGACCAGTCCTCTAGGCAAGCAGACACCAGGCATGAACCAGCAGCTACAGTCCAGTCCTTTCAGCAAGCAGACACCAGGAACTAACTGGCAATCTCCACAACTGTCCTGAGGTGAGGCCACAGAAGCGGCAAGCTGCAGCAGGAACCTCACGAGCAGTTCTTTGGTGAGTTTCTGTCAATTGGCTGCCTTACCACGAGTTGAACTCAGCAATGATATGTAAGGTGAGCCAATACATGTGTGTCTTTAATGAAGAATAACAAGGTGGAGCAAATCAAACCAATGCCCAGTGTTTCTCTCCCAATGTCTGTGGGAGTAAAAGCACACACTGTCTGTAGAATCATAGTTCTTCATCACAGGTCCTTCACGTATTTGCTTTAGCAATACATCCTTTCACCTGTGTGCCTCAGCAAACCATCATTTGACATAACTAACTTTAAAAAAAAAAACTAGAAGGTTCCACTTCAAAAGACCATGAATTTGGGGCCATCCTGACCTATGTAGGAAGACCCTGTCTCAAGAAAACAAAAGGGTTATAGTTTCATGATAAACTATTTGCCTAATCTGTGCAAAGCCCTGGATTCAATCCCAAGCACTGTGAAGAAGAAAAGGCAATTGTTGATACAGTGAAGAAACAACCTACAGATGAGGAAAAAAAAATGTAAACTTGATCTGACAAAGGATAAATATCCAGAAGACACAAGGAAAAATAATTAGATGTTTAAATAAGCAAATGACCTGAATAGATATTTCTCAAAGGAAGATACACAACTGTTAAGAAAGCAAATGAAAAAATATTCAACATCACTAATTGTTCATAGAAATGCAAATCAAAATTACAACAAAATTTGTTACACTCCAGTTAGATCAACTCTTATCAAAGGGACAAAAATAATAAATGCTAGTGAGGATGTGGTGAGAGGGCAACTCCTTCCCTGTTCGTGAGAATGCAGTGTAACTCAGCCATTATAGAAATACAACAATCTCTTCCAATGGAGACAAGACAGAGGTTCTGGAGTCAAGTCTCAAGTCTCCTTTATTGTCTCTCTTGACTCATATTCTCCCTGACTCAAATTCCCCTTGACTCATATTCTCTTGACTCATATTCTCCCTTGACTCATATTCACTCTTAACTCATATGCACCCATGACTCACATTCTCTCTTGACTCATATTCTCCCTGGTACAAGGAAATCTAGGATATTTATATGCTTTTGCCATGTGCCTTGTAGGCGCGTGGATACCATGTGCCTTGCAGGTGTGGATATGACATAAGCCTTACAGGCGTAGATAGCATGTGCACCTTACAGGCATGTATGGCGTAGATAGCACATGCACCGCATGCCTTGTAGGCATGGATACCACATGCTTCTTGCAGCTGGGGGCACTAAACAGCAAAACAAGCTATGTGGGATAATCAAGATATTTATCAGAGTGTGCTTCCGCTGTTGTAGGCTATTGAAAAGCAAGTCTCTCATCAGGGTATATGGTTCCAGGTGGCTGCAAAGTTGATAGCTGCTTTCTAGCCGCTTTCTGCTAAAAGTCAGCTCCCAACAACAGGTCTCAGAAAATGGAAAGGTCCTGGCTTCACAAGACAGGGAACTCTGGGGATGTGATTTCCATGAGTGCATCACACTGAGGTGGGCCTGTGGATCATGCAGCTGCCTTTGAGTCACTCATCCTCTGTAAATAAATCCAACATATTCATTAATGTGCCATTAGACTCTTGTGAAACTATTACTTTGGCCTCCCCTATCTGGGGTAAATAAATGTTTGTTCACATTCCTCCAGAAAAATCTCACAAGAGTCATGAACACCTGGAATCCTAGCACCAGGATGGTAGAGTCAGGAAGATCAGGAGTTCAAGGACAGCCTCAGCTATATATCAAATGTGAGGCTTGGCTGGGCTACATGAAATTTAGATTCAATAAAATAGCGAAGGAAAGCAAAATAGGAGGGAGGTTTTCCAATGTCTCCAACACCAAGAAATAATGTTTGAGGGGTATACATGGATCAGCTATTACTTATTGATACATGGTTTGAAATGTCCCTTTGTACCCACAAATATGCAAAATTACTATGTGCCTATTAAGTATATCGCCTTTTTTGGGTTGGGGTCTCCTTGTGTAGTCCAGCTAGTCTTGAACTCTCTAGGAAGTCTAGGCTAGCTTTGAACTGGTGGTCCTCCTGAGCACTCAACACCTGAACTGACTAAGATCTTGTCCAGACTCCATTTTGTTTCTGCCTAGATGGTTCTCAGACTTCCACCCTCTAATACTTATATCTACCTTTGCAATGGTTTGGAGATTGTCCATGACCCCCACCATGGTATAGATATATTAACCAAAATGATGTTTGTGCAGGCTAGAACATAAAACTAAAATAACTAGAGGAAGTGTGAATAAAAATAATCGTTGTATTGTGTCTGGAAGATACTACTAGGCTTT
The DNA here is from genome assembly GCA_019844195.1 of Rhabdomys dilectus. Classification (NCBI taxonomy): domain Eukaryota; kingdom Metazoa; phylum Chordata; class Mammalia; order Rodentia; family Muridae; genus Rhabdomys; species Rhabdomys dilectus. The sequence continues at coordinate 1,082,681 of JADRCG010009743.1, forward strand.
ACAAAAAGACAGATGCTGCAAGGTTACTCTAACCATCCCAACACTGATGTGACTGAGACTGCTGTCTTTAAAAATGCTCTACTCCTGAGTTTCAAGACCAAGAGACATTTGGGAGGCATGAATCTGCTCTTGGTCTGGCCATCATTAAAGAACTCTTACACTCTTACCCAGCTTCATCAGTATGGTTGCTGGTATAGACTTTGAATTAAAGGATGCCTTTAGGAGGAGAGCCAGCAGATGAGAAAAGAGCAGAAAAAGATAAATAATATGTCTAACATGCCAACATTCAATCCAGCAAAGCTTGCATTGCTTAGACTTCAGGTTGGGGGTTGGGGGGTAGTGCTTTCTCTTTTTATGTTGTGGTTTCTTATGTTGAGAGCTCAACTATTATTAAAATTTGGGAAGAGAGCTCGGTGCTAGAGTGGTTGTCTAGCATGTATGTGGAGCCCTCGATTCAATCCCCAATATCACAAAAATAAATGGATAAATAACTTAGCAGAAAGTCGAACGGTAATTAAATTGCAACAAAGCCCTCAGTCAGTCCCATGAGGTGATCTGGAGCTAGGATGACCATTCCCAGCTGCCCTGAGTGGGAAGAAACTGGAAAGTGCAGTGAAGGAATGCCCCTTCATCCTCCTGCAATGACTGCTCAATAGCTGTGGCTGCTCAGGTGTGTGACCTTGGGCAAGAAGCAGAGAGCCACCATCAGCTATCCTTCTAGCAGGTAGCAGAAAATACAGTTTCCCTTGCAGCGTGTGGGAATGCTTCTGATCAGTTTCTTATTTCCTCTCAAATAACTGCCCACAACATTTGTACAAGTAAGAGTGTTTTGCCTTTAAGTGTACTGCATGCATGCCTGGTGTCCTCGGAGGCCAGAAGAAGGCATGAGACCCTCTGGAACAGTAGTTATAGATGGTTGAGCAACCACAGAGGTTCTGGGAATTGAACCCAGGGCCTCTGGAAGAACAGTCAAATTCAAAAAGAACAGTCCTTAACCACAAAGCCATCTCTCCAGCCTCTAAACCCCAAATCTTAAAATACTGTTTATCTGTCTGCATCTCATACTTCTTGAAGACCTGAGCTCAGCCCAAAGATCTTGGAGGCCAGAGATAATGTAGGAACCATGAGCCTGGCCATCGGCACTGTCCTTAAACAATGCTCTGAGGACTGACCTTCTCAAAATGGGAAATTTGTTTCTGAAAATAGTCTCTAGAGAATCCCTGGAGTAATGGGGTGAAATCAATCAAGCAGTACACTGTTTCGCTGTATGGCCTTTCCATTTGTCATACAAATTGCAATGAATACTTATTTCTTAATTTACATTCCGGCCTTCACACAGTTTGCAGCTCCTGCCATGTTTACACGCACCATCTGGAGGAGCTAATGAGGCAGGAGCACCAGAAATCACAACTTGCTTTGACTAAACTAAAAGATTCTTACTGGCAAGAAAATGATCTGTTTTTTTTTCCCCCGGAATTTTGAAGAGATTAAAATATGAGTCTTCCTGAGGATAGGGTAGAAATATGCAAAGCTAATTTTAATAGAATGAACCTGGAGGCAGCTGGCCATCTGAATCAGTTCAGAATAATTCAGTCATTACACAAACAGTCTCAGGATAGAAAGTCTCTTCTGACATTGGGATTCTGAAAAATGATTACCTAGCCTATGCACAAATGTCACAGAGCGTCCCAGCAGACCACAGAGGGAACACACAGGAATGCTGAGTGGGATAAAGTTTAAACACTGAGACTTTGCCCTCCCATGGCCAGGGCCCAACCTTGGAAATGACTTTGATGACTCTGGACAAGCTAAGCACTGTCTTTAGATGGCAGCTGCCTTGTATATAAAACAGGAACTGGACAATAAAATTATTGTCAGAGTTAAAAGAGGAATGCTAGTCAATTACAGTGAACTGTTTGAGCATGTCACCAGGAAACACTTAATGTCTGATAAATTTCCTGTCCTTGGAAAGTTTGCCTTAATAACTAAATAGAATACACACATGAGCATACGCACACGCACGCGCACGCGCGCACACACACACACACACACACACACAGATACTTCTTTCAAGTGCAGGCTGATCTTCCTTGACTCTTGTCCCAGTGACAGCATCAAAGGAGGATATGGCCACACTACATACATTCACAGGTAGGTCAAGGTGCTAGTCTTTGTCCTTTGCTGGAGTCTGAAGCTCTTCAGGCTAGCAGACACTGCAAGCTAAGTCTAATATTCTTCAGAAATGTAAAGTAATATATATATTAGTGGTGTCAACTACTTGGCAAATATTTCACACTGGAATCCTAAATTTTGGTTTTGTTTGTTTATTTGCAGAACTAGGGATTGAGCCTAAAAGCTCATTGTTAGGAAACGCCATCACTGAAGTATACACCCAACTCTCATTCCTCTTCTTCTTCTTCTTCTTCTCCTTCTCCTTCTCCTTCTCCTTCTCCTTCTCCTTCTCCTTCTCCTTCTCCTTCTCCTTCTCCTTCTCCTTCTCCTTCTCCTTCTCCT
>JADRCG010009743.1:1085294-1105917 GCA_019844195.1 Rhabdomys dilectus
CTCCTCCTCCTCCTCCTCCTCCTCCTCCTCCTCCTCCTCCTCCTTCTTCTTCTTCTTCTTCTTCTTTTTCTTCTTCTTCTTCTTCTTCTTCTTCTTCTTCTTCTTCTTCTTCTTCTTCTTCTTCTTCTTCTTCTTCTTCTTCTTCTTTTCTGGAGACTAGGTCTCATGTAGTTCTGTCTGGCCTTGAATTCTGCTGCAAAGACTAGCTTTGAGCTCCTTGATCTTCCTGTATCTACTTACTTAAATGCTGGGATTACATGTGTGGACCTGCACACTCCACTGCCCATTTTTTAAAGTTAATATTAGGAAAGAAATAAAGTAATGTCATCATTTCCATCCCCATACATCCTCCACTGGCCAATAACTAAGAAAAGAGTCAGTTATTAGGGCACTCAAGAAACCAAACAGGGCATAGTGAGTATCCTTTGCCACACATCAGGATCCTCCCTCAGAATAAAACAAAGCAGAAAATTGTTAACTGTCCTCCTGTGTATCAGAATCTGAAAAATCAATTTGCGATGATTGAATCAAAGTAAATGGTCTTTGGAATGGTCAGCTTATGGAGTCAAACTGGCCTGTTACATGTAACTCTTACCACTACTTTATTTGTCAATTTTGCATTAGTTTTCTTTTTAAATTAATATACAAAATAATGAGTTTCATCATGTGATTGCCATACACTCCTTGTGTTTGGTGAATCTCTTCCTCCATACCTGTCCCCCTTCTTGCAGTACCCATTACCTCTCATGAGCCACGCTTCAGTTTCCATGTTACACTCACAGACTATATTCTTTTTTCCTTTATTTTCCCTTCCCCAACACATTCTTAAGACCTTGTCTTCCTCTATCATGGTTTCCCATACATATACCCATGTATACAAATAAGTAAAAATTAAAATCTAGAATCTATATATGTGATAAAACATGTTACTTTTCTTCCTTAGTCTAAAATACTTTGCTTAACATATTTATTTCCATTTTCCTGAAAATGTCACCATTTCATTCATTTTACAGCTAATAAAACTCTATTGTGTATATGTACCAATTTCTCTTTTCTGCTCATGGTAGTGGACATGTGGCTGGTGCATTTCCTAGCTATTATGAAAATCCTGCAGTAAACACATATGTCCAAGTATTTCTGTAATAAGACTTAGGAGTCCTTTGGTTTATACCCAAGAGCCTCATCACTAAGTTCTCTGGAGAGTAGCGCAGCCCTACATCACCTTGTACACTGTCAGGCCTACTGTCCATGTTCAACCGTTACCTGTGAGCATAACTCAACCGTTACCTGTGAGCATAACTAATTGCACCATTCAATCTGAGATGGAATAACCCATCTTGTAAAGGGAAATGTAGATTACCAAAGCCAGTCTCCTAGTCATCACAGCCTTAATCAAATCAAGGGCAAACATAAGCAAACCACAGATGAACATATTCTCAGTGATATCATTGAGATACTTACACTAGACCTATGAGCTTTCAAACTTCTTTTGGCCATATCCTACAATAAGAAAAGCATTTATACCATTCCTCAGTCTCTCAGTCTCTCTCTCTCTCTCTCTCTCTCTCTCTCTCTCTCTCTCTCTCTCCCCACTAGCGCACACACACACACACACACACACACACACACACACAGAGAGAGAGAGAGAGAGAGGCAGAAATTGAGACCAAGTCCCATGCTGCTCAGGCTGGCTTCAAACTAGTAGTTAAGTATAACCTTATACTTTTGACCCTCCTGCCTCAACTTCCTAGTGGTAGGACTATAGGTGTGCACCCCCAGTTTATAAGGTACTGGGGATCAAACCCAGGGTTTTTTCCACACTATACCATTGGTCTCCCTGTCCAACTGCCAGAGACACACAACTAAAGTAACTGTAAAATCCTTGTGTTCTTTAGTTGTTGTTTACTGTTTTGATTTTTTTTTTTTTGAGACAGGGTCTCATACTGTAGCTCAAGCTACCTGGAACACACTCGTTAGCCCAGGCTGGCCTCAGATTCACAGCAATCATCCTCCTCCACCTCCTGAGTGCCAGGGTTAGAGATGTGAGCAACAGAACCTGGTTTGGTACTTTCTGTTTACACTTCTCAACGAGGTTCACCATCTCTCCTTAAATCATTTCACTAAATATGGGATGGGAAACATTTCAGAAGAGTAAGGTTATAACTGTTACCCAGAAGTTCAGTGCCAGTCTCGGAGCCCAGCAGCTTGTGTGCCAATCTGAGATGAGAGACCATCTTGGGCCCTCCTTGGCCTTTCTTACACTGGTTGGCGCTGTCTTGACCCTGTGTGGTCCACTATTCCTTGCTTTCCTATTAGCACACATCTATGTGAAGGGTTCAACATTTGGATTGGGACAAGGGCCAGCTTTCAACCCACAGGAACCATTCAGTTAGAGCCTCTCTCCTTCACCTGACGCTAGCTGGGATGTGGCCTTGCTTGAGGAAGCTGGAGCAGTCATCTTAAACCATGAAACAGTAGCTACAGAATAAAGGTAAGAAAACGTAAACTAAATGACATAAAGTTGGCACACTCACCTGAGTGTATACTCCATCTTGTAGTAGAGAATGAAACCATCCCACTGAAACCACTGGGCTTTGGCCTTGTTACAACAGCTGAATCCAAAGCATAATTGATTCATTATCTAGCTCACTGTTGATAAATGTGTGTGCGTGTGCATGTGTGTGTGCGTGCTCTTTTAGCCCAAAAAGTCTCTGTGAACCCTGGCTAGTCCCTTCCATTGTCTACAGCCCCAAAAAGAAAATGTAGCACACAGGTTAGGCTGTCACCAGGTGAGGCATCATTTGTCTGTTAATTTTAACTCTAAGGCAGGAAAAGCCTGTGCCATATTATGTTGAAAGCCTGGGTCTCCTGGTCCTGGATGGAAACTCTAGTAAGCATCTGGAAAGTCAAGAGTCGTCACACAGAACTGGACAGTAAGAAAGCAATCCTGACAGCCGCTACTGGGGGCTGGATTTGGATGTGCTGTGGGAACAAGCAACTGTGGTGTTAACTGAAAACCAGTGACCCTGGACAGCATCGTACTTGTGATTGTGGACACTGCTCACCTGGCTCATCAAAGGCATTGGGAAAGTCTGGGAGTCTCAAGGACTTGAGCAACTGCTGTTTCCTCTCAGCAAGAAAACCTCTCTTTCCAGCACAAAGCTTCTTGAGGGAGATTCATTTACGTTCGGTAAAACAAACACAAATTGAGGGCATAAGTGAGAGCTCATGGGTAGGTGTGTTTGCTATGCTGCCCAGAGAACCTGAGTTCAAATTCCAAGCACTCATATAAAAAGCTGGACATGGTCACACAGGCCTACACCTGTACCCACAGTACGGCTGGGCCTGTTGACAAGAGGATTGTTGGAGTTTGCTGGCCACCAACCTAGCTTCAGCTTCAGTGAGAAATCTGACTTAGGTAAAGGAGGCAGAAGGTGATGCAGCAGGGCACTCAATGTTCTTCTCTGGCCTCTGTGTGCATGTGCCTACAGCCATATATTGCCAAATTCTTGCTCAGCTTTGGTCCGAGAACCTTGAGTACAGGGGCAGAGGAATGACAAAAAAAGGACAGACTGGAAAAGAAAAAAGCAGACACACAGACTCAGGAAAGCTCATAGAGAAAAGCAACAACCTCCTGGAAGCCCAACGTGTTTATTGTATGTATACAGCTGAGCAGGGAGACAGGACTGTTGCATACGGCTGAACAAAGACATGGGTTATTACATACATGTGAACAAGAGGGCAGAATATTACATACAGCTGAACAATGAGGCAAGTTTAACTAATCTCAGTAGAAGCAGTCTCTATACACCTATAGGAGTCTTGGGGCTGTAAAGGCAACTTGCGGGTAGACATTTTCTGCGCGCACTATCAACATCCACACTTGAACCACAGAAAGGCCTTGCCACACCCGTTGGACTGAAGCATTGGGGCCCTTGACACGGCCATGCTCACGTCAACAAGACACATTGACACAATATTCTCCACAATATATGTACAGATGATTTTAAAAAAACAAACAAACAAACAAAAAACAATCAGAATCATTTGGTTTTAGACTTGAGATGTTTTCAAGTCCAGCAAGTAAGGCTCACACCACATGTTCCCCAGTGCTTTTGAGCTACATTTCGGTACATGCTCTAACCATCCCCTTCTCTGCCGCTGTGTAATACCCCAAAACTGAATAAACATGAAGAGATAAACATGAAGAGGTTGGAAGCATCGCTTCTATTTCTGCAGACCTGAATGGATTCTGGAATCAATTCTGACCCAGTGATGGAGCTGGGGCTAGGGCCACATCACAGCTGAGCCGTAGTCTCCAGACTACGTCAACTCCAGCCTTTTGTCCCTATGGAAGGATGCAGGCCAGGAACTGTTTCCAGCCTGCCTGGGAGCAGAAACAGAAACTAGTACCACAGAGAAAGTCCCAACCCCCCAGTAAACACAAAGAAGAACTGCTCATTACAGCCACTGCGGCTCCAGTGTGAGGCTTCAAGTGTGTCGAGCACACCAAACAAATTTAGCTTCACCACCTGTTCCGGAAAAGGAACACCCATGCCAAAATCCCCCCAAAAGTGCATAAATATTCTCAGTGTGGATTAGCTGGGAGTCTTTTCAAATATGTTCTATATTAGAGTTTGTAAACTGGGCACTTGATGTATACCACATGGCCACCATATAAGATGTGAAGCTTTTGTTCTCTGCCTCAAAAATAAAAGAAACAGTATTCTTTCTTTCTCTCTATAAGTTTTAGACACAATTGAACAAAATGGTTTCAAGGACTAAAACAAACAAAAAAACTTGTAGTCTTATTAGAAGTAAGATACATAACTTGAAATTTTCAGGTTTTCAAGAGTCTTGTCAAGAGAGTGTTGTCAGTTACCCAAAGAAGAGAAACAGGCTAAATGTTAACTGATAAATTCCAGGGGCGTGTGTGTGTGTGTGTGTGTGTGTGTGTGTGTGTGTAAACCTAGAGGTATAAAATGACATTCTGACATTCTGTCTTCAGGTTTCTATTGCTGTGAAGAGACACCATGACCAAAGCAACTCTTATTAAGAAAACATTTAATTGGGGCTGGCTTACAGTTTCAGAGGTTTAGTTGTTTATTGTCACGGCAGGAAGCATGGTAGCATGCAGGCAGACATGGTGCTAAAGAGGTAGCTGAGAGTTCTACATCTGGATTGGCAGGCAGCAGGAAGAAAGGAACCTCAAAGCTCACCCTTAGTGACACACTTCCTCCAACAAGGCCACACCTCCAATAATTCCACTCCCTATGAGTCTATGGGGACCGTTTTCATTCAAACCACCACACACGCTGTAGGCAGATGACAACCAAAGTAATGTCTCTGCTAAGCCAAATACAAAAGTAAAAAACAAACAAACAAACAAACAAACAAACTAAATTTAGGGCAGATGCTAAAAAATACTTGACATTTATGAACTAGGCACCTTCTAAAGTCTAAACTGTTTAGAAAAATCTGTATACTATTAAATCTTTACAATTGTTTTTTAATGTAGTTGTTGTTGAAAGGAAACTTCTCAAAAGATGTTGTCCCACCCATGAAATTGTTAAATCCTAGCCTGACTTCAAGACTCACTTCAGAACTGCTTTCAGAAGTTTCCTCGGCTCCACTTACTCTCCCCAGGCCATGTTGTGAGCCATGATCCCATACAGACCACCCCGGCTTAGTTCAGAACTCTTCAGCTCTGCCTCTAACATCTTTGAAGTACTTAGTGAGTGGGTCCTAGGTAGTCATAGGCAAATAATAGGGGGACTGCAGGCCAACCTGAATGTGCCCCAATGGTACCAACCACTGGAAACGCCTACATTAGACTGCCACGTGAGAGCTGCAGGCCTATTGCGTCCAGGCTGTAGAGAGCTCTCCAGAAATTTTTCTCATATGAGCTCACAGTCAGTGCTGACCACCACTTTTCTTTGTCTTCGGTAAGCCTGAGCCCTACACCTTTGCAGCCTAGACCTCTGCTCACTCGTTCATCCTCAGGCTTTCAACTCTAACCATATCAAAACTGTGGCCCACGCTCTGAGCGGTGAAAAGGGAACGGCAGGTTACTCTAGACCACTCAGCCCTAGACGGTGGATCGAGGCTGCAGGAGGGAGTCACTGCACAGGTCGGACAGGTGAGATGGGCTCTCAGAAAACCATCATAACAGCATCTCTGGCTAATACGCTATAGTAGTGGGTATGAGTGGGCACAAGGGACAGCCCCAGGACCTAGAGCCCTTCTACTGAGTCTAAACCATGGGTACAGGCAACAGCCTGGGAACATGGACATTTTCCTGAGTCAAAACCAAGGCCAGTTTCTTGTTCCATAGGAAAGCTCACACACCATCCATCCAAGGTTCTTTTTTGACCTGTAAGTACAAGGTAGTCTTCTAGGTGTGCATTCAGTCACCAGCCCGTATACCACCACGACATTGCATCAGCTCCATATTTCCATATCCAGAGCATTTATCCTTAAGGATGCATTTTCATTTGTTAGACGGACACAGGATGCTGTTTGCCCAAAGTGCCGAGAGGCTCTGAAGGTCAAATCAATCCAAAAGTCCTTCCTGCAGCTTGGCTCCTCCGACTGTACGCAGCCTCCTTACTCTGCTGTCTCTTTTGAAAGACTGAAACTAAATTATAGGATCACTCTAACCCTTTAAAAATAAAAGACCTCTTGTATAGAAATGGCAAAGCTATCAGACCAGCCCTCTATACATAATCATCACCCAGACACAATAGCATCCACCTAAGCAACTCCACACCACCTTCCTCTCCCCCAGTGAATTCTAAATAACATATCACTTCATAGTTGCTATCTGATAGAAAAATATATCTTAAAAGCCTTTTATCACACTACAGATAGTATGATTAAAACTCGTAAAAATAACTTACAATAATTCTAAACACCAGTTTGTAGAATCTAATTTGTACTCCCTTCCGTTGCTTTCAAGTCAATGTCAGCGGAAGTGATCTGGTTTGGGGAGAGGGTTGTTTTTTACTTTACCCACTATCTACATCCTGGAACTATTTCCAGCCCAGAAGAAAGCCTAATAGATAACTGCAAGGAAAAAAAGTAAAAGACAGATGGGGAAGAGGGCGGTGTCTCTAATATTAGACCAGGAGTGGGTTTTACCGCAGAGAGAACTGGGGATTTTGCAAAATGAGGGAGGATCTGGAAAGAAGAATGCAAAGAGATGGGGCAGGGGTGCCAAACATGGGCTTGCCTGTATCCCGAGCATCTGTTGCCTCTCATTCATCAGGGCTTCTGAACCATATTCAGTCCTTCTGCCACAGCAACACACACGCGAGGCTTCCTTCCTCACTCATTGATGGTGGCCTCTGACGCCATCAGCACCTTCTCTGCAACTTCCACAATCAACCATGCTAATAATGTTCTTTCTAAAATGCCCTTAAGTAATACGGTACCATGTACGATGAAAATAAGACGTCTCTTCTTAAAGAGAAAATAAGCCACGTGGGCTTTGGTTCATAAAAGACCGGCAACTCAGCAAAACAAGCAATGTTAGCAGTAATAACAAGTTTAATTTTAATCCTTATTATACATAATACATAATCTCAAGTACTTACTTTTCCCATTTATAACAGTATCATTGAAAATGTACAAACTTTCCCTGTGTTAGGGAGCTTTCGGTCTCTGTGACAAAATACCTGATCAGCTTTAAAGGAAGAAAGTTTACTGTGGCTCAGTATCAGGAGTCTCTGTGTGCGGTGTGGTCCTGTGGTGGCATAATATACCATAATATACCATGGTGGCATGGCAGCCAGAAAGTGAAAGAAACACAAAGAGACTGGGGTCCAATGTCCCCTTCAAGACAGCAACTCAATGGCTCACTTCATCTACTAGACTCCATCTCTTAAAGGTCCCACTGCCTCTGAATTGTATCACAGACCCAACAAATGTTGCTTTGTGGAGATCCGACTGCAACATCTCCCCACCCCGTTTCTGCTGAGAAAGAATTACAAATGCGTGGGAGCAGATGGTCACTCTGCAATAAGTTGAAATGTATTGATAGATAATTCCTCTTCTGTTCTCTGTGGATAAACATATCTAGGAAGCTCTCCTCTGCCTAGGAGACTAAGTAGTCTTTCACTCCTAGAACTCAAATCTAATCCACCCTAACTCACTAAACTAAATGCATCAAGAAATACTCCTCAAGACAGATATGGTGACACATACCCATAATCACCCCCTATCAGAGGGATTAGGGGAGGCAGATTACATGTTCAGGGCCAGCCTCAGCTATATAGAAAGACCCTGAAGAGGAAGAAAGGGAAGGAGAGAGGAAGAGGGAGCTCTTCTACATGGACTCTTACCAGTCCTCTCCCCATTCAACCCATCTCCATAACTCTTAGCCTTCCCAAGCCCTTCTGCCTTCCTCTGCTATATCCAACACTTCTTTCTCAAGTACAGCTGAAGTTCAGGCTGCTCCTACAGGTTTAAGTGTAACAGATCCGAACACACCCGCCTTCCCCAAAGCTGACAGTGTGGAGCTTTATCCCACGACTCAGTCCTCAAATACATTCTAGTAGCCCAAGCGTTTCTGTTTTTATTTAGTCTAATTCCATGAATAAGTTTCTCAACTTTCCTGAAGGGAAAGGCTATGTCTTCTGCATTTTTTATACCTGGTACTTAATACAAATCAAGTGTCTGTTATCTTAATTGTCTTTGAGCATTAGACCCAATGCCATTGTGACTGCTTGAAGGTTTACCAAATAAACTGGTAATTTGTAATGTCTATTTGTAGAAATTTTTAACCCGTCATGTTTCGAACAACAGTAGGTTTTCATCAAGGTTGATTTGACACACTTCTAGTAAAGTAAATGGTCACTGCCACTTTGATCAAATAACATCAGAGTTATAGGACTTTACAAGAGAGTGCATGCTGATTTACGATTACAACAGTCTCTCTTATCTTTGGGGTCTATGGTTCAATGTTCCCAGCACATGCCTGAACCACACATACAAAGTACAATCATACAAATCCCGCATACAAAGTACCTTCCCCCCTACACAATGTATGCATTGAAGCACAGTACAGCAGCATATAATAAAGATAAAAGGAGAACCCATGTCCCAAGCAAGGAGGATCTAGAACATCAACACACTCCATAGAACAGCAGACTTGTTAAAATTTAGAAGTATTAGCACAAGGCCTTGGGCTCAACCTCTAGTACCATGATAAATAAATAGATAAATAAATAAATCATGACTTTTTTTTAGAATCATTCCATTAAATATTTAGTATTAAATATCAGTTGACCTCAAGTAGCTAACTGCAGAAGATGAAACTACCTATGAGGAATTACTGTATATCTTAGCATGGGAAAATGAGTGAGCAATAAGTTTTCCTCTTTTTTCTTCATGTCAGCATATGCCACCAGTTCTGGTGATTTGGCAAGCAAAAAGAAGAAAGAGAAGCATTTCATAAGTCACTAGTCCCACTAACGTAATTCAATAGGGAAAAGCATATGGTCTTAGCAATTTTCTCAGACCTTTCTAGGATATAGTAATCTCTAGTATTATCTGAGGACCTGTGGGCTTGCCTGTGATGGATTATCTTGATTATGCTCACTGATATGGGACTAACCGTCCTGGGAGTGGCATCATTCTCTGGGCAGAGGATCTTAAAATCTTAGGTGGTATAAAATGGCAAAAGAAAGCCAGCTGACCATGCCACCATCACTGTTTCCTAATCTTATTGTCCATGCAGTACAGCCAACTGCTTCAAGACCTGCTGCCTTGATTTCCCTGCCATGTGGTCTACTCTTGAACTATGACCCAAAGTAAGCCTGTTCTCCCTTAAGTAGCTTTTATCTGGGTATTTTATCAGAACAGAAAGGAGAAGGAGGAGGAGGAGGAGGAGGAGGAGGAGGAGGAGGAGGAGGAGGAGGAGGAAGAAGAAGAAGAAAAAGAGGAGGAGGAGGTAGTGGAGGAGAAGGAGAAGGAGAAGAAGAAGGAGAAGGAGGAGGAGGAAGAAGAGGAGGAGGAGGAAGAAGAGGAGGAGGAGTAGAAGGAGAAGGAGAAAAGGAGAAGGAAAAAGAGAAGAGAAGGAGAAGGAGAAGGAGAAGGAGAAGGAGAAGGAGAAGGAGAAGGAGAAGAGAAGAGAAGGAGAAGGAGAAGGAGAAGGAGAAGGAGAAGGAGAAGGAGAAGGAGAAGGAGAAGGAGAAGGAGGAGGAGGAGGAGAAGGAGAAGGAGAAGGAGAAGGAGAAGGAGAAGGAGAAGGAGAAAAAGGAGGAGGAGGAGGAGAAAGAGAAGAAGGAAAGATACCCTGGCTGTCAAAGAAGAGTTGAAAACTCTCCTGTTCTAAGGGAAAGGGGAAACTGACTTCTTTGTGGTTTTAAAATGAATGGGAGAAGGGAAGACTGAGAGGAGAAGGGGGATAACCAAGGAGGATACCTTGTGGATAAGCCTTTCTACAAAAAAGTCAAGAGATGACCCAAATAGGCATGCTGAAAAGAATTTTGGAGCAATTAACAAAGGCTCTGAAAAGTTTAATATGTGTCAGGTGACTCTGTTCCCTGTTCAGCCAAATCTCTACCAAGCTACCCAGTTCATCCTCTGCAGAACCCAGTCTTTATAAAGCCCAACCTCTGCATAGTTCATTCTCTACTCAGATCCTTTTCCGCTCAGTTAAATCCCTTTCTGATTCAATACATGAATCAATTCAAATTCAATCTAATTCTGACTGACTTCAACTAAATTCTATTCTTCTGAGCTCTCTAAACTAAAATTAACTCTACTTACAGATGATCTGTGTGGGTGTAGGGTTTTTTAGAATTTGAAGAGGTCCTATTTGGAATTCCAAAATCTGCATCTTCTAGGCTGCAGCAGCATAAACAGAAGAAAAATGTGAATACATTTGTTAGAGATAACTACCACAATGATTTTCCTGTGACTACGAAAGTCCTGTGGCAATTTTTATATCAGAGGAACAGAAGTTCCCAGATTGATGTGGCACGTGCTTTGCTCAAAGCTCTGACCATATGAGGGGCAGGGATCCTTGTAAACTGTTCGGCTCCAAAGTTATCCATGCTGGTGGAAAGATGGCTCACACCTAAGATGTTATCTCTCCATATCAGAAGAAATAGAAATCACTTTGGTGCTAGCATTGATGCTAAGACTGAAAACCTACGCAGAAACCCAAAGGACTCATCCCAGAATTATAGGCTAAATAGCCTAACTGTGGCATTAAACAAGTGGAAAAAGAAGTTGTTATCATTAGGAAATGAATACTAAATGGTACTGATGGTGACAGGCAGACATTACTTTAGATTGAGCCTTTATATTAGCCTCCAGCAGACCAGACCAAAGAAAATGGAATTCAAGAAATGTGCTTTTCTGGCAAAGACACAGATTGAAAGTTTAAAAATACAGAAATCAATTTATCCAGCAAATGGAACCCAAGATTAGAGTAACTATTCTGATATCTGCTAAAACAGACTTCAGCCCAAAATCACTCAGAAGAGATAATTAGAACCATTATGTGCTGATAAAAAAATAATTCCTCAAAATATATAATAACTGTAAAAATATATGCAGTAAGCATGGGGCTTCTAATTTTATATAAAGAATACTAATGGTCATAAGAGGTCAGATCGGTACAATAAAGAGTAGGTGACCTCAATACTCCATTGTCATCCAAGTTGAAACATCAACAAAGAAACTTCAGAGTTAATCCATAGCCTAGATGAAATGCATTTAACAAATATCTACAAAATATCCCATTTAATAAATATGGAATGCACATTATTTTTGCATCCCATAGATTTTTCTCTAAAATAGACCACATTCTAGGCCACAAAGTAAGTCTTGACAATATATCAAAGAACAGAAATAATTTATTGTATCTTATCAGGTCATAATACAGTAAAAATAGGAATCAATAGCAAGAGAAACCATGGAAACGACAGTACTATTTTGGTACTGAACAATGCTCTTTTGAATGACCAGTGAATCATTAAGGAAATTAAGAATAATTTCTATCATCAAAGAAAATAAAAGCACAACTTACCTGGACCTCTGGGGTGCATCAGATACAGTTCTGAGAAAAATTGATAAATATAAATGTTTTCACTAAAAAAAAAAAAAAATTCTGAACAAGCTCAAATAAATAACCTAATGATGCACCTCAAGCTCCTAGAAAAGCAAGAACAGCTCAAACCCTCAAAGGATAGGTTACAGAGACTAATAAAGGTTAGGGCGGAAACCAGTGAAACACAGACTTAATGTATATACAGAGAATCAATATGTGATTTTCTGTGCAGAGAACAAAGATGTGATATCTATAGATGCACACACACACACACACACACACACACACACACACACACACACACCAAGCTCTTAGACAAACCAGAGAACAGCCAAATTAATAAAATTAGAGATGAAAAAGGAAAAATTAACATCAAAACATTTATAGACATAACAGTTTTCAACCATTACTTCTGCCTGTGGTAAATAATCTCTGTTCTCATTGTCCGGTAAATGCTAGGTGTCTTTGTTAGGGTTTCTATTGCTGCAGTGAAACACCATGACTAAAGAGTAAGTTAGGGAGGAAAGGGTTTATTGGGCTTACACTTCCACAGTACTGTTCATCACTGACAAAAGTCAAAACAGGAATTCAAATAGAGGCAAGACCTGATGCAGAGGCTATGGAGGAGTGCTGCTTACTGGCTTGCCCTCCATGGCTTGTTCATCCCTGCTTTCTTATAGAACCCAGGACCATCAGTCTAGGGATGGCACCACCCACAATAGACTGGGCATTCCCACATCAATCACTAATTAAGAAAACACCTTACTGATGGATCTTATAGAAGCATTTTCTCAATTAAAGTTCCCTCCTTTCAGATAAAGCTAGTTTGTGTCAAGTTAACTTAAGACCAGCCAGCACAACAGGTATTCATTTAACCATTTTGTTTTGTTTTGTTGTGAATTATGAACACTGTGTGTGGGTGTAGGTATGTACGCATGAGTGTAGTTCCTGTGGAGGCCAGAAGAAGTCAACAGATGCCCCAGAGCTGGAATTACAGGCAGATGTAAAGCACCTAATATTTGTGCTGGGAACCAAACTTGAGCCTCTGTAAGAACAGTGTGTGTGTGTGTGTGTGTGTGTGTGTGTGTGTGTGTGTGTGTGTACCTGTACTGTTTTGATACATAAGCAACCCTAAAGTACAAATGAGTCTAATTAGCTAGAGAATGCTGGGCAAGAATACACACATGAAAAGAGAGATCACAAATGACAATAAGGATTGTGACACAAAATGTCATCCCTCATCACCTAGACAGTGTCAGACTAGCTGAATGAGGACAGGCAGAGATGAAGAAACAAAGGTGACAGAGAGATTCCACTGCCTTGCCTCATGTGCTCAGAGTTCTGACCATTCCTTTTGCAATATTGAAAATTAAGAAAAGTTGTTTAGTTAGTGTTGTAAGGCTTGTCTGCATTGTTTTATATACAAATATATTTATGGTTCATTCTCAACAAATATGGACATCAGCCTCCACAAATTCCAGTGTAAAGAGCCTTCAGCATATCATAAATCTGAATTTGCCAGGACCAGGGGGCCAAAAAGAAAGAGGTCCTCTCACCAAATACTAATGTTGACTATTTTAGTCATTAAAGCACACACATACAGTAGTATAGGTGTGGATGTTCTTAGGACAGATTTACACACACACACACACACACACACACACACATACAACACACACACACACACAACTGGATTTTGTTTTATACTATGCACTGTTCCTTTTCCTTTATTTTTATTTTGGTTATTGCTCAACTTAAAAAAAAAAAGTTGAGCTAGAGAGACGGCTCAGAGGTTGAAACCATGTACCTCATGCAAATGTGGTTCCTGATGCCCACATTTGTTGGTTCACAGCTGTCTGTCCCTGTAGCTCCAGGGAGTGGGTCCAACACTCCCTTCTGGCTTCTCTAGGCACTGCACTCACACACACACAAAACCACACATATATATATCATTTTAAAATCTTTTTTTAAAGTCTTTTTTCCCACATCAGTTTTAATGGTTATAACGACTTCCCACAGCAAACTGTGAAGAAAGCACAAAAATCTTCCCTTTACAGACCCTTACCCAAGATGCAGTCTCCTCACAAGGGTAATTCCGACCCAAGGTGCTACATTAGTTACAACTGACAATGATATACACATTACAGAATATTTTCAGCACCCTAAAAGTCCACTTACACTACTCTCAATCTGCCAATCAGTTTTATCTTAAGAAGAAACTAGGTCTCTCGTCCCGAGGTCTGTTGTCGTACAGAAACCAAAGGTCCATTGCTGCATACACTAGGTGTGCAGAGACCACTGGAATCACCTCTTCTCAGATCAGACACAAATATTCTCAGGAATAAATTGTCTTTGATTCAAGGAACAAATGAAAGAATAGTCTAAACCTGCCTGGAAAGACATTAGATGAGGGAGGGGTGTGTAACACACTAACTTCTCAGATAATGTGAGAGTCACATGCTAAACAGTGCATGCGCAACACAGAAATACAAAAAGCATATAGAACCTCGGATCCATGGAGTGGCCTCAGAATAGCTATCACTCCATTGCCGTGGCTCTGAACTAACACCAAGAAAGGAACATTATTAAAACAAGAACAAGATTTCCCACAGTGCTCTTTGAAGATTACACTGTATGCTTAGAAGTAGTTTCCTTTGCTGAAAGCCAGTCTTGTTCCTTCCCACTAATCTTATCTCTTGCTGAAGACAGTCTGGAGGGAAAGTGGCCTAGGTTGGGTGGCGCTAAAAAACTCATCTCTGGAGGTAAAATTGATACCAGAATACTTCAGAACATTGGTTCCAATGTTCTGGGGTGGGGGGAGTAAGAAAAGGAAGTGCACCCACTTTTCTACTCAGACACCTTCAGTACCTGTCAACAGAAAGTGAAGCTATAGAATTAAAGGGTAGCCTGAAGGTGTGACCTCAGAGTGGCCTGTAGGTGTGACCTCAGAGTGGCCTGTAGGTGTGACCTCAGAGTGACCTGTAGGTGTGACCTCAGAGTAGACTGTAGGTGTGACCTCAGAGTGACCTGTAGGTGTGACCTCAGAGTAGACTGTAGGTGTGACCTCAGAGTGACCTGTAGGTGTGACCTCAGAGTGGCCTGTAGGTGTGACCTCAGAGTAGACTGTAGGTGTGACCTCAGAGTAGACTGTAGGTGTGACCTCAGAGTGGCCTGTAGGTGTGACCTCAGAGTGGCCTGTAGATGTGACCTCAGACTGGCCTAAACCATAATGCCCTTGATTGTTCCAGAAAATTCCCAAGTACCAAATATCTCTCACTGATTTTCCCATTTCACAATCACCAACTTCCAGTGTTCTTGCTAACCGGAGACAGAATCTCCAATAATGTACATGGGTTTTGTTTTGTTTTTCATTTGTTTACAAGTAGCAGTGTAGCCTTGTGTTTTAAAAAACCATTTTCTCCTTTCCATTACTTTGATGATAAAGATCATTATCACCCCTTCAAAAGAAAAATTCTGTACCAAAGCTGAAAATACTTCATGGAGAGAAGAGTCTTTCCTATTTTTGAAAGCAAACAGTGAAGAGCATGAGTTCCCTCAATTTCTGGTCTAAGCATAGGATGATGGGAAAGTGGGGTCCCTCAAATAAGTCATATTACCCCCCAACCCCCCCCCCCAGGACAATAATAGTGGGGATGCTTCTGCAGCTCAGAGGAAGCAAGTGTCTCTAATTAGTGAGCAGGAGCAGCTGAGGTAACTAACTGTTCTGGCAGCTGAGAAATTGCCTGACTTCTGTTTGTGAAGGTTGCCACCTACTGAGGAGCATGCAACACTGCAGCCGGCGCGGAAGGACAGGCAGAGGAGAAGGCAAGGTGAGAGTAATACAAAGGGGTGTGGTGGATGGTGCCCGCCTGGCACGCAGGGTGGAGTCGTGGTTATGAGAGGGCTCAGGTGGGAAACTGCCTGTGGGAGAGGTCTACCTGAGCCTACAGGGCTCCATGAAACTTATCCAAAGGGCTGAGGAGAGCGTGTGAATTAGAAGTCAGTGGACACCCACACAGAGGTAAGGAAGTAATGGTAGACCCCAGGCGGTGGCAGCACTAGCCATTGAAGACCGTTTGCCCTAATAATTTGCATTAAATGAGATTTTATCCAGAGGGCTTTGCAAGGATAAATTAGGACAACCCCCACACAAAAAAAAAAAAAAAAAAAAAAAAAAAAGAAAAAATAGTTGAAGGTTCACTGAGACCTGACTGAACAAGTGCGCAGCAATTAAGAACCAATAAGCAGGTAAAGATGCCCCTGGAGAAGGCACAGAGGTCTTTGTGCTCATAAACACTAGGGAACCTGGAATGTTAAATACACAGGGTTGTTCCTTCAAAGGGAAGGATGTACAACCTGCTACCTGCCCAGAGTTCTGGAAGCAGATGTGGTTAATAGCACTGGGACCTTTGTGCTACAGTGAGCTGGAGACCACACCAGGTCCTCCCCAAGACTCCTCTCATGAGCTTGGTTTTCTCAGCCAATCTACAGAACTCATCTCTATGGATGTGTCACATGTACTTTACAAAGGATTTCAATGTAGTCACATACAATCTTTATTTAGCTCACTTTGTTCCTCAAGGAGATTTACATGGGCTTCATTGTGCACATATAACCAAGGAAAGTTTTCACCAAATTATGCACTGCTTTAATATGCCTAAACTACTCAGGGTCAGACTCCCACAGGTTGAACCAATACCAGCTACTTAGTCATGCTGACCCGAATTGTCTGCTGCTCATTACTCTGCTGGATATGCTGGTTTTAGAGACTACACACACACACACACACACACACACATGCACTCCAATCAAAAATCTCTGGACAGAGCTGGGTCAGTGACTCACACCTGCGCCACAATCCCATGTGTTCAGAATGCTGAGGCAGGAGGATTGAAGTAAATTTCAAGGCCATTCTGGACTGCATAGTAAATTCCAGGCCAGCCATGAGTGAGAACTTGTCCTTTAAAACCGGAAAAGAAAAAGAAGTCTCTGTACAGAGAGCAAATCTTTTGGCTCTTTGGGATTTGACAGTCACTTAACTTGCTCCTGGCCACCATTTCCCACTAAGCACAAAGCACTGGTGGCTATGGTTCTCTCAAGAGCCAGCCCTGTCTCCTAAGACAGGAAAGGCAGCATCTGGTCCACAGAAGAACGGTCCCACATTTCCTCACCATCCTCTCATTTAAACATCCATGTTGCCTCTGCAAGAAGCTTTTTACCGAGGAAACCATTTTTTTGGCCAATACATTGACTCAAGGCTGCAGGATAGTGGTATATTCAGAAAACTCGAGCCTGGTTCCACTGTGAACAGCTACCATTTATTTGGGCAAGTCACTTCAATTCTTAGTCTGAAAGAGCAGGCCCTGAGCACAGTGGCGAGAATACAGTTGTTTCCCAAGGTTGCTGTTTTTTATGCCGTGCGTGAGGAAGTGCACAGTGAGAAAAAGGAATACAACCAGAAGCTAACTACTGGAGCCACCCTACGCTGTTCAATCCCAGATAGGTGATAGGATCCACTGTGACATGGACACAAATAAAGACTGAAATGCTTTTAAAACTCTTGGTCAATATGCTGGGAGCAGAACCATTAATATTAACATTATTTGTGGAAGAAGATACACTCTAATGCAAACTGGATTAACAATTCTGCACAATACATGTTAGTGCACTGGGAACCATCACTGTTCACATGGAATTCTATCATATATAATGGGGGGAAAACAGTCAAAGCACCAATATTCTGGGTTTTGTTTTGCTTCGGTTTGGTTTTTGCCATATTGACATGAGCTAGAATTCTCTAGGAAGAGAAACTTCAATTGAGAAAATTACTCCATCAGATTGCCTGTGGGCAAGCCTTTGGGACATTTTCTTGATTAATAATTGATATGGAGGTCCAGCTCACTGTGATCAGTACCTCACCTAGGCAGCTGGTCCTGGAGTATATGAGAAAGCAAAGGGGGAAGGCCATAGGAACATAGCCAGGGGGCAGCATCTGCTTCAGTTCCTGCCTCCAAGTTCCTGCTCTGAGTTCCTGCCCTGACTTCCCTTCCAGATGAATTACAAGCTGTAAACTGAAAAACAACAACAAAAACCTTTCCAGTGTAGTGTCTTATCGAAGCAATAAGAACAAACCAGTACAGTCATGTTTGTAGCTGACGGTGGCTGTTCTGCCTGGAAGGGAGCCAGAGAAGGGTTAGTCTATCTACCCCTCTTGATAACCCAGGAAACAAGCATCAAAATGTTAACACTTACCCAGGGATGGATAAGTGCACCCGAGTGCTAGAGGCTCTTGGTCTCAGATTCCTTTCTCAAATCCCACTGAAAAGTTGCCCAAAGTAGGCAGGTTTTTTCTTGCATGCTTCTGTTAAGGATTCACACATCATTGACTGAGTTTCTGTTAATCCAGCTTGTTTGCATAATTAGGCAGCACAGGTGGATTCCTGCCTTGGTTTTCCAAACAAGTGTAAACGAATTGCCTACCTCAGATGAATCCTGGAACAGGAGAGGCTTCAGCTCTGCACAGAGTTACTTGTAAACATGACAGGAAAAGTCACACATCCAAAGAAAAGACCTGAAGAAAACATACTAAAGAAGTGAATAAAACTGGGTTGGTTTCCCTTTTGTCTTATATTGTGTATAGTTTTCAAATTTCCTTTGGTTTATAAGTTTAATATAAATATGGAGAGAAGCTTTCTGCATGGAAAGGGTGCTCGTAAGAGAATAAAAGCATGAAATCTCCTGGTTGGGAGGGTGTTTGCTTCCCCCAACTCTCAGTAATTTGTCTTTCTCCTCAGCATGTATGGCTCCTCTGAAAAGAACCATTGCCTCCTGGAAGGAGGAAGGACTCCAAGCAAGTAAAGGGCTCAGGAGAGAAGAGACTGCCCACTGCAGCTCAGGAATTCGGTTGTCAAAGCCGATGGACTTTCAATGCAGCCATCTTTGAGTCACTCAGGCTCCTATGAAGTAACCCAATAAACTCTAGTTCAGCACGGACCTGTCATTAGAGCCCAATGGCGTTTGTTCATGTCTCCTTGGGAAAAGTCACAAAAGTCTCAGGCACCCAAAAATATTGAGCTTAAATATTTTTACTTTTTAATTCCACCTCCTAAAAACATTGCATATAATAAAAAATGGTTCCCAGGAAATTAACTTGAGGCAAATTTAGTTTTCAGAAAAACAAACAAACAAACAAAACAAGGAACCTGACGCTAAGTTGTCAATTGTTTGAAAACATCTCCTCATCCCATTCCCAAGTAGCAGGACCCACCGTGTGCAGACAGAGTTCCAGCTTCTTGCTCCTGCTCAGCAAAGGTAATTCTTGGTTACCTGAATGAGCAGTGGTTTTCAATGTCAGTTGGGGGGGGGGATGTAGAATCTCATTAGGACTTCCAAGGAAGACGCTTTCTTTTCCTATTTTGAAATCGGGTTCTCAAAACACAACTATTAAATCTGAGGTCTCAGACCAACTTAAAGTTTTTAGAATAGGCAGGACAAAGTTTGAGATGTCCAACACAGCTCTGGATTTTCTGCCCTATTAGTCAATATTAACATTAGGAATCATTTTCACAGGACAAAGACATTTCAATAAACCCTCCCTTTTCTATTCCTGGGGTTACAAAGCTTACGTGGCCTTCCCTGAGAGCCTCACACTGTAAATCCATGGACTGCAAGTCTGTTCAACAGGCTCAGTCCTGCACAGAGCAGGACATCTTGTTACATTAAAAACACAGAACAATTAACCAATGTCCCACCACTGAAACCACCAGTGTGCTTGCCAAGGCGTCTGTCATTAACACGTGTGTGTGTGTGTGTGTGTGTGTGTGTGTGTGTGTGTGTGTGTGTGTGTGTGTGGAGATTTTACCATGCACCTTTCCTTCTAAGGAACCACAACCAAAAGGAGAGAGAGTGTGATAGGCCTTTTGTTTGCTTTTCTTCCCAGTCAAAAAGAAACAAATGAAGAATTTGCTTCTTTCCTCAAAAGCCCTTTTTCTCATTTCAAACAAAAAGTTTGTGTTAAAACATATAGAGAAGCACAGTAAGAATCTTAAGACCAAGCTGGGGCTACAGCTTTTCTAATGCTTATGAAATCCTGGGTTCAACCCCAGCACAGAGGGGGAAATCCAGTCAACAGAATGCACAGCGTTAGTGAATGAGGGCACTCCAGAGACCCTGGAGCATCTGAATGGGCAGTAGAAAGGGAGAAGTGAACTTCAAATTAGCAGCATAGGGGCCAATGCAAATCTCCCCAAGAAAATAATTATAGCTGCCAAAAAAAAAATAGATTTTTAACTTAATGTTTAGCAAACATCTAAGTGCATACAACAAATGGAGAAGTATTTAGTCAAGAGAATCTACCAAGGAGTGAAAGCTGGTGATGTTGCACACCTACCCACACTCTGCTCAGAACTGGAGGCTGGCGAAGACCTCCTCACCTTCTTCACCTCTCAGTCTGGGGCTACAGGATTCCAAGGAGGGCCAGGCCACCTGTATTTTATCCCCAGTTTGAGTTGTACAACCTCTGTCCCAGGTAAGAACATCTGAAAGTTCTAGGGCGACACCCCC
>JADRCG010009743.1:1105927-1198260 GCA_019844195.1 Rhabdomys dilectus
ACAAGGAAATAATGAGGAAACAATGAGATAAAAGTTATGTGTGTTAAAACCTTCTCTTCTCAGCACCATCTTACAAAGAACAAGGCAACAGAAGGATAACCTTTAAAAGAGTCTGCTGAAACCCCAGGCATAAACATACCTGCTTTTGCTAAACTGCCCTCAAATTCAAAATCTCTATGACCATAGATTATTGCAGACCTCAGACCTCAGAAAAGTGTCTGTGGGGTGCTCAGGCACAAATGAGACATTTATATTACCACCATTCCCAAGGTTCAGAAACCATTGCAAAAGAGGCAGCAGGAAGATTTTACAACCAGAAGTTGGGAAGAAGCAAGATGAAACTGTCCCTTCTGGAGAAGACAGGGCCACCGCCATCATGACTGCACAGTCACAGTGATCACTACATGAGACATGCATAGGATCAACCTAGTCAGTATTCTAACCCGGAATGGAGAGCCCTAACTGAGGAACTATTAACATTGGTGGATTCTGGGGGAATAGAAAGTCAGTGTTATCTAAGGGTGTGGCCTCTGGTAGATGACAGCACTCCAGTCGATGGTCCTACATGAGTATGGAGACAGCAAAATTTGATTCAGTGGGTTATTTAGGTGGGGGAGGGGCACAAAGTTAGATGAGAATACGAGGTATGAGGTAGATCAGGGAGAGGTTACAGGTGAATGCGATCAAAAAACACTTCTCCAAAAATTAATAAAAATATTATATATTTTGCTGGGTGATTACCTTTAATCCTAGCCCTTAGGAGGAAAAGGCAGTCAGATCTCTGTGTGTTTGAGGCCAGCCTAGTCTACAGATTGAGTTCCAAGACATCTAGAGCTACACAGAGAAATGCTATCTCAAAAAATCAAGTGTGTGTTTGTACACACACACACACACACACACACACACACACACATATATATGTAAAACCTTTGTAGAGACAGCAACTCAGCAGCTCACCAACCACCACCCAGGAAACCCCAGAGCCAGTCAGTGTCAGGATTATTGACTGAAACCTGGCTGGCAGAATAACTCACCATTGGAAAAAAAAAAAACAAAAACCTCTGAATAGGAATCATTGCAGTATTCAGTACCGTGAAACATGGTTGGAGCCAGACTCTTAGGTTCTGGGAAAGAATAGACCATGGTAGCACAATAATTAAGAAAGTGGGGGGCTGGAGAGATGGCTTAGCAGTTAAGAGCACTGGCTGCTCTTCCAGACGTCCTAAGTTCAATTCCCTGTAACCATATGGTGGCTCATAACCATCTATAATGTGATCTCATGCCCTCTTCTGGTGTGCAGGTGTGCATGCAGATAGAGCACTCACACATTAAATAAATAATTTTTTAAAAAGAAAGAAAATAGAAATAGGAAAATATAAACATTACAAAATTAAGAAAAGGTAGGAAATAATACATACTTTTCAGTTAAAACTTAAATATCATTGGTCTCAATTTCTCAATCAAAAGACACAGGCCAGTGGATTGAATTTAAAAACAGGATCTATCAATTGATTGGCATGAAGGAAAACACCTACACTTCAGAATGAAAAGATCAGAAGGGTGCCACAAGCAAAGGAACCAGGACATAAGCAGAGGTCACTCTTCTAATATCTGACCCACTAGACATCAATCGAAAGCCAGTTGGAAAAGATGAGGACTTACTTAAGGAAAGAGTCTATTAAGAGAACATTATAATTCAAAGCACAAGTACACCTAATCTTATAAAATAACTGCTTCCAGATGTAAAGACACGGATTAATCCCAACATAATAATATAGGTGACTGCAATACCCCACTTACATCAATGGATGGGACATCAGGACATCTGTGCTGGCTGATCCATGTGATCACAAAAGTATCTAATAGACACTTACAGAACATCTCATCCAAACACGATAGAATCTATATTTCCCTTAGCAGACTGTGGGACTTTCTCTAAAAATAGACCAAGTAATAGTACACAAGGCTAGTAGACACAGGAAAATTGAAATAATTTCTTGAATCTATTGATGAAATAAATCTACAAATCTATAGTGAGAGGAACTACATGGAATATGCAGAGATGAACAACACACCAAAGAATAGTGAATGGGTCACTGAAAATATCAAAAGAAGAATTCTTTTTAATTCCTAGAGTCAAATTAACACAATACCTTCCAACCTATGGGACACAAACGAAGGCTGTTTTAAAGAGGGAATTTTATAGCTATGAGTGGCTGCATTAAAAAAAAATTAGAGTGTTTGAAACTCAATAACAATAATGTACCTTAGGGCCTTGGAAAAACAAGAACCAGTCAGACCCTAAGTCACTAGTCAGAAATAAGTAGTCAAAAATTAATGAAAGGAAAGTGAAAGTTAATATGAAAATATCTATGAAAGAAAGAGTTGATTTTTTGAAAGGAGAAACAAAATTGGCACACCTTTAGCCAAACTAACCAAAGTTAGACAAAACTGAAATTAACAAGATTATAGCTGAAAAGTAATATGCCCTTAAGACTTATATTCAGCCAAATTGGAACATCTAAAAGCAGTGGGTATATTTCTAGATGTCTATGGCTAGTCAAAACTAAACAAGGATGAGAGCGATCACTTCAACGAGGCTATGACAAGCAGCAAGAATCAATTAGTAAAAGGTTTTAAATCTCAAATAAGGAAAGCTCAAGTCTGCATGGACTCACTGCTGAATTCTACCACTCTTCAGGGAAGGATCAACACAGCGCTTCATAAAATAGTCCATAAAATAAAAGGGACAGAGGAACACTACCAAGCTTCTTCTACAAGGCTCATGTTATCCTGATATCAAACCCAGATAAAGTAGTTACAGAGATGGCTCAGCAGTTGGTAGAGCTTCCTACTTCTCCAGAGAACTGGAACTTCTTCCCAGCACCCACACAGAGTCAGCTCACAGCTCTCTGTAACTCCAGCTTCAAGGGATCCAATGGTTCTGGCCCCGGAGGGAGCTAGCATGCATTTAAATGTAAATGTACACACACACACACACACACACACACACACACACACTTAGTTAAAGGTAAAATAAGTATTTTAAAAGATAAACATACACAAATGAAAAGAAAATTATAGATAATTCTCTCTGATGAACATAGATGCAAAAAATTCTTAATAAAATACTTGCAAACTAAATTGAAGAACACCTCAAAGATATCATTCCTCATGATTGAGTTGACTTCATTTGAGAGAGTCAATAATGGTTTGATATTGGCAAATCAATAAATGCAATACATTCCATAAATAGACCCAAAGACACAAAGTACATGATTATCTCAAAAGATGCAAGTAGTAAGAGCTTTTGAGGCACTTTTGCAAGCACTCCCAAATCAGCACCAATTAAGCTGGCAATCTGCAAGGGAAGTAAGCTCCTCACACACAGGACCAAGAGGCCACACTGGAGTACAGGGCTCCAAGGGAACTACCAAGAAAAGACTTACAGCCTCCGTTCCCCCATAGAGCCTCATACAACATAGAGGCTGCAGAGACCAAAGGCCTCTGCACTGGTCTCTACCCAGCACACCCTCAAATAGAGCCTTCTAGGGATCTGAGAGCATCACCTTTCACCTCAGTGCAGCTGTGCCAGCAAGTCATTTGTAAGTGTTCTTTTTATTCCTCAGTTTCTATTATTTTGGTTTTGTTTGGTTTGGGTTTTTCAAGAAAAGGTTCCTACCAGAGCCCTGGCTGCCCTGTAGCTCACTCTGGAGAACAGACTGATCTTGAACTCAGAGATATGCCTGCCTATGCCTCCCAAGTGCTGGAATTAAAGTGTATGTCCCCACTATCCAGCTAGTTTTTATCCTTAGGATATCCTTAGGATCCTTAGGGAGTAGCACCTTAGGGAGGTGTGGTCTTGTTGGAAAAGGTGTGCTCTGATTGGAGGGAGGGTGTCTTTGGGATGGGCTTAGATGTTTCAGAAGCTCAAGCCAGGCCCAGTGTCATTCTCTCTTCCTGCTGCCTGTGGATCCAGATAGAGAACTCTCAGCTACCTCGCCAGCACCATGCCTGCCTGCATGCCATCAACATGCTTCCCGCCATAACGACAAACCCTCTGAACTGCAAGCCAGTCCCAATTAAATGTTTTCCTTTATAAGAATCACCATGGTCATGGTGTTTCATCACAACAATAAAAGCCTAAGACACTGTGTCTCTTCCTCATTCTCTCACCCATGCCCCCTCTTTACTTCCTAACTGTAAACTCTCTAAAACCTGTCAATCTGTACAATTTCCCCTTCCCAGATACTTTCCCCATTTGGATTTTGTTTCTCTTTTCAAATTTGATCTAATGCTTCTCCTTGTCCTCTCCTACCTTACCCCCCGCCACACACACACACACACACACACACACACACACACACACACACACACACCAATCCTAACCTTATCAACTAAAATCCAAACATTCCATTCTGTCCTTGGTTGTCTATTGCTGAGGTCAAAGGTCACAGAGCTGTCAGTTCTCTACCACAGCATTTGCATAGTGGTCCTATCCAGAGGGCACTGTCATTCTCACAGTTAAGTAATCAGGAAATAATGTAAATTTACACCATGCACCCTGAGCTCCTGGACTTAAAACTTATTTCCTGAACTATGTCCCTCAACTGTACCACATCTAAGTCCCACTTGAGCATTGCAAATACTCCAACTGAAAGGATATGATTGGTTTTTTTTTAAAGGCAACAAAATAACCTCAGATGTGTAAATCCTAATACGGTAACATTGGAAACATGAAAAACCAAGGGAAGAAAAATCAGTCAGGTGGAAATAAAGAACATAAGCCCAGTTGAAAGCCCCATGGAGTCTCAGCAATAGACCAGATCAAGGCAAGGACACGTCTGCCCATGAAGGGACTGGAGGAGCTAAGACACTCAAGCAAAGGCAAAGATAAAGCATTCTAAAAATGAAAAACAAACCACACAGAAAAACAAACAAAAAAATTCATATGGACACAGAAAAGACCCTGGATAGTCAAGACCATCCTGAGCAGAAGGGATAGTTCTAGAAGTATCGCTACACATGATTTTAGCTTCCACACAGAGCTACAGCAACAGCCAAAGGCACTGGAAAGACCCAGGGAAAGCAGCTATGCCTCACTAACCTGGGACTAGCACCAAACCAGACCCTTAGATCAGTGGGAAAGAGTAAGGACCCAGTTATAAACCTACCAGCTACAGTCACCTGAAGCAAACATTCCAAAAACATACATCGGAAAGGACCAACTCATCAGATGGTGCTGGGCAAACCAGATGTCCACATGCAGAAAAATAAAACTAGAGCCTATGTCTCACCTCACACAAAATCAACTCCAAGTGGATCGAAGACTCCAATTTGAGACTGGGAACTCTCAAACTGCTAAAGGAAAAATGATTTAAAACCCAGGCATAGGCAAGCATTTTGTGACTAGGACTCTAGTCACTCAGGAAATAAAGCAACAATCAAGAAATTGGGACTTAGTAACATCGAAAGGTTTCTGAGCTGCAAAGGAACCAAAAGTGAGGGGAGAGTCTGCCGAGAAGGGGAATTATAGCTAGCTGTGTGTCTGACAGAGGATTGATATCTACAATAGAGAAAGAACTCCAAAAGCAAAACACAAAAGGAAACCACCCGAAGAATAAATAAGCTAATGGCATAAGCAGACACTCTCAAAGGCTCAACTACAGATGGCCAGTAAACATTAAAAAAAAAAAAAAAAAAAAACCCTCAATATCATGAGCCACCAGAAAAGTACAAATTAAAACTACACCCCCCACTGATATTATGATGTTTTAGTGTGGTAGTCATAATCCACTTGTTACCTAAATAAAGATTGAATTGGGGGAGAAAAAAAACTATATTGATGATCTATCTCAAAGAGTTGGAATGTCATTCGTTAAGAAAACAACAACAAATGTCAGTGAGGCTGTAAACTAAATGGAACACTTTAACCCTGTCAGTATGTCCCCGTTTTCCTTTTTGATTTAGTCTAGGACCCCAGTCCAGCTGGTATCACCCATATTCGGGATACCTCCTCCTCATTCAATTAGTCTCTAGGAACATTCTCACAGACACCTCTAAATGTGTGTTTCACTGGCACCCTAGATGGTGGCTCCTTATCCAGTCTTCACTATACTGATTGGTTATTGTCTAAAGTTGACCACCCTAATACCTGACTGGAATCTCTCTCTCTCTCTCTCTCTCTCTCTCTCTCTCTCTCTCTCTCTCTCTCTCTCTCTCTGTGTGTGTGTGTGTGTGTGTGTGTGTGTGTTCACGTGCATGCTCGTGCATAGTGAAAGGGCTTACACAGTGGCCATCTGCATAATGAAAAGGGCAAGAACCTATAGGTTGCTTGGTACACAGCACTGAATGTCTCAACACGCCCATCTGGTGTTGAGAGACAGGAGGATTTCCAAAGAATGTTGTTCTTCAGTCTATACTGAAAAGTAAAGGAGACAGAGTCTGATGCCAGTGGGAAACAGCAGTAGCAGTAGATGCTTTCACCACTAGAAGCAAAGGCAGAAAGAAAGAACCCCCTCTTCCTTAGACCTCCTCGATTCTGGGCCACCCTCTCTGAAGGAGAACGTTCTCCTTTAGTTATTTCTTTCCTGAAATGCCTTCATAGATCCACCCAGAGGGGGGGTCTCATACTTGATTCTAGATCCCATCACATAAGCCATCAAGATTAACCTTCTTCAGGTACAAATGAGAATGATCCTGGGTTGGCTAGTGAATCCACATCAGGAAAGACCATGAACTGCAGCTCCCTGGTCAGATAAGGCAGCTCTGGGTTTCCCTAAGTGTGGTGACTCTAATTGTTGTGAGAAGTGTTCAGCTCCTGTGGGATATGAGGCTAACATCACAGTATCTCTTGTATGCAGGGTAGCAGGTAGTTTCACATATGTGTAACTATTCCAAGACTATGCAGAAATGAAAAGGTCACATATATTCTGCCTGGATTCTGGTTCATCTCATAATTTGAAACAATACAAACCCTTCTTTTTCAGCTCTTCAGTGTAGTAGTGGGGGACGTTTTATCTGTACTTATTTCTCAAAGATCGGGTACAGTATTTGCAATATTAATAAGGTGATAAATACCCAATGGGAAACCCCTATAAAATAAACATACTTGGAAAGGCAAATACCACTTAGTAGTTTATAAATCTAAGAGTCACCATTTTGGGTTAGAATTAAAAGAAAAAAAAAAAAGAATTGAGTTTACAGCCTACACATTTCATTTTCTTGCCAGTGCAATTGGAAGCAGGGGCGTTTCTGCAGTTCCTGGGGCCTGTTTATAAACCTCTCTAAAATCAAAAGTAATTTATAGCTGTAAGTTCCATGCAATACAGCTGCGTATCCATCTGGCCCCAATGCTTTATTACCTAAAATGTCATGCAGGGTACATTTTAAACATTCCTTTTCATCCTCAGAGCTTACTTAATTTGCGTCTGGGCACAATAATTCCCAAGCCCTATTTCATCTTCATAGCAAACACACAAAATAAATCCCGTAATCCTACACACTGTCTTCATTCCAAGAATTATCTGTGTATGCCCCATGAATCAATGAGGACATTTCAAAAGGATCTTTCTTAAATAATAACTTAGGGGTTATTTATCCTGTCTGTGAACCCAACCTTCACAAATATTGAAAATCAACCTTTGTCCCATATAGTAATATGCCTCTTTGAATTATAGCTCTGTCTTCAGAGAAAGTGTTAATATCCTCCAAAGTTTCTTCTCAAAGAGACTATTTCTAGGAAGTTGTTTGTTTCCACCAAGGGGAAATACAAAGAGAACAGTTCAGTAAGCACATGGCGGATGTTCTCTGACGTTGGGCGTCTGGGTAATAAGGTTGCCTGCATTGGATTCCAACAGCGCTGCTATGGATGCGTCTCTCCTACCTCGTGGGAAGACTGGAAGTTCCCAGCCACGACTGCCAGATGCATGCTGTGGTTAATTACACGGTAGATGGCATAGGGGCCTTGGGTCTAGAGTTGACTAAAGATCTTCTTTTGACAGCTTTTTACCCCCTCCATCGTGTCTAACGGTAAAACTGTGAGAGGGGACAGGGAGACATCTCTTTTAATGACTTGTGTAAGTTCAAGATAACCTCATAGACACTATGCATGTAAAAAGGCATACTTGTAGCGTGTCATAAGCTGGACATGGAACTCAAGTAAACTCAGAGCAAAGATCACTACTGACCCTGGAGATACATTAGGTCTGAGTGACGGAAAGAGCAAAGCTCACGGATGGGCCTCTGTACTGTCCACATCTCCAACAATAAAAGTAAGTTCTGCACTCCTCCTGGGAAGATGTGAACAAGCATTTATTCGACCCAGACAGAACACCAGGAGGCTAGAGAAATGACTCCACCCAAGACTAGATAGTGAGCAAACAATCATATTGGTGTTCATAAGCCTGTAAGTGAACGGATATTTACAAAAGTGTGGTGACTCACAGCAGCCGCGTCACCAGAAGCCCACCCCAGCATAGGGGACACTCAGGAAGGCTATCCTTAGAGGGCTCTGAGCAACTTGCTCAGCCAGAGTCTCTGCATCTTATATCACTGGAGAGAGGAGCCTTGTGAGTCTGGTAGCTCTCTGTTTCCTGAGGATGGGGCTGCGTGGGGATGTGTGGGAGGGGATCATGCTGGGATACTGGACAAAACAAGCAGCACAGCAGAGGAGGTTAACTCTTACCACTTCTAGGGTGCTTTTCCAGGCTCAAAGGTCACCATTATGTTTTCCCTCAACATTTATTGTGTCGAATTCAGCCTTTACTTCCTGCCCTAGGGAGACACACTGGGATTCAGAAGCCATCAGATACCACCCTTGTGGATAGGGTTTAACATTCTGCAGCTTGCATCTGACAGTGTCTATGCAAATATTTAAACCAGACATGACAGGGTCTAAAGAGTCATTGTAATTGTCCATGAAGACAGGAAGGCTTAGTGACCAGGTGGGCTTAGACCCAAAGAAGAAAGAAAAAAAAGGGCAATTGCAGTATCCACAGTCCCCTAACTAGCTGGTTTCCCAGGCCTCTTAAACTCTGAACAGACATGATGTCTTAGGGTTTCATTGCTGTAAAAAGATAGCATGACCAAGGCAACTTTTATAAAGGAAAACTTCTAACTGGGGCTGGCTTACAGGCTCAGAGGTTCAGATCATTATCAAGGCAGGAAGCATGGCAGTATCTAGGTAGGCACAAGGAGCCTAGGAAGGCTGAAGGAGCCAAAGGCAGCCATAAGAAGACTATCTTCAGGCAGCTAGCAGGAGGGTCTCAAAGCCCACAAATGCAGTGACACACTTCCTCCAACAAGGCCACACCTCCTAATAGTGACACTCCCTGGGCCAAACATAACCAAACCACCACTCATGGACTATGAATATCTGTGAATCTGTGGTTCCAAGCTAAACAGATGTCTTTCATTGCCCCTAGCCGACATTTATGTGCCCTTGGTTTTGCCAGGATGGACTCATTTTACTAGGTGCTATGGCAAACATTCAGAGCACAGACTCCTAGCAACAAGGAACATGAGAGTCCAGCAGGACAACTTGCCTCCTGTGTAGCATACTTCTCTCTGCTGTAGAGGCTAAGCTAGGAGCCCAGGGGCCTAGGAGAAAGGCTACTCTGCAGGTCACTGGTAAGCTAGTCCTTCAGGAATGACACCTTCCCAGTGGCTTAACTGCAGCCCAGGTTAGGATTCTTGTGTTGGTGTGGAGGTGCAGTGCTGGCGATCTGGGGTTTCACAACCCTTGTCATGGCCCCTGTGTTACCTTTTGGTTCCTCCTTTCTTCTTCCTCCCTCTTATCTTCCCACCCTTTGTCCCACCCTGTCATGATCCATTAAGCTTCTTTGCCTGTAGTTCCCAAAACTCTGAAGGTTTTCTTTGCACTTATTAGTAGCAATCCGTGAGTACAGCTACACTTTTGGAACCCAGTTGTGGTGGTTTGAATATGCTTGGCCCAGGGAGTGGCACTATTAGGTGTAACCTTGTTGGAGGAAGTGTGTCACTGTGGGGGTAGACATCCTCCTTCTATCCGTCAGGGGACAGTCTTCTCCTGACTACCTTCCAATCAAGATGTAGAACTCTTGGCTTCTTCTCCAGCACTGTGTCTGCCTGAACACTGTCATGCTTCCTGCCATGGTGATATTAAATTGAACCTCTGAAAATATAATCCAGTCCCTATTAAATGTTATCCTTTATAAGAGTTACCTTGGTCATGGTGTCTCTTCACTGGTGTCTTCTCTAAGACATCAGTTTCTTGCCTTTTCTCAGAATACTGCCCAGCAGTATTTTGAATTCGCTTTGTTTCCCGTTGTCTGCTCCCTGGTGGACCCTCATCCACACACCCAGTCAATTTGCATCCAGCCAGACAGTCCCACCTTGTACTCTCACATCTTTAAAAATGGCATGGGTAATTATCACCCTCACCTGACAACTCTGAAACTGGTACAATCAAAGACAACATCATCTCTGCAGAAGGTTAAAGATGGAAGTATCTCATGAAGGAGAGGAATGGCTGTACTAGGCAGGGTTCTCTAGAGCATTGTTTATCAACCTTCCTAATGCTGAGACTCTTTAATTCAATTCCTCATGCTGTGATGACCCCCAACCATAAGATTATTTTGTTGTTACTTCATAAACTATAATTTTGACACTGTTATGAGTCACAATGTAAGTACTTGATATGCAGGACGTCTGATATGTGACCCCAGGGTGTGACCCACAGGCTGAGAACCACTGACTTAGAGGACCAGAATGCATAGAGTGCAAATATATATTAAAAGGTGATTTGGCACAGAGGGTGTGGTCTAGGTAGTCTGACAATGGCTGTCTCACTAGAGAAGCTGAGAATACAACCATTGTTCAGCCTACAAAGGCGGAGGTCTCAGCAGTGGAAACCTGGCACTGAAAGCCCGGAGGATACCTGGAGAGCTGCTGGTCTGTGTTAGAACCCTGAAGTAGGTTCTAACGCACTGAAGGATTGCAGCAATAGGGTAGATGGACTTGCCAGTCAGAGTGTGGGCAGTGGGCATAAAGCAAAGTTTCCTTCTTTCACACTCCTTTATCTGGACTGCCTCACCAAAACAGGCTCCCCACATTTAGGGCAATTCTACTTCAAATAATCTGCCCAAGAAAATCCCTCAGAAGAATGCCCAGACGCTTATGCTTTAATAGATTTTCTGTGAAGTCAAGTTGTC
The DNA here is from genome assembly GCA_019844195.1 of Rhabdomys dilectus. Taxonomy (NCBI): domain Eukaryota; kingdom Metazoa; phylum Chordata; class Mammalia; order Rodentia; family Muridae; genus Rhabdomys; species Rhabdomys dilectus. The sequence continues at coordinate 1,117,120 of JADRCG010009743.1, forward strand.
AGCCAAGATTAGCCATCACAGAAGCCAAGGTAGGCTTGGTACATGGTCAGATTCTTAAAAGCCAGGCACAATACATATGGAGATGGATCAGTCCAGAGAGACAAGGATGCAAAAAGGAAGAGGCCAGAAGAGAGGTGGAGGACATCTCAGTGGAGTATGGTGGGGTCAGCAGACAACCTTGCCTGGTACTTCCTGTCCTTGGGCTTAATTATTGATTATGCTTTGTTTTTGTTGTTGCTTACTTGTTTAAAGACAGACCTAGGGGTCTAGAGAGATGGCTCAATGGTTATGAACACTTGTTCTCTCAGAGGACCTGGCTTTGATTCCTAGTACCCACACGGCAGTTCATCCACAATATGGATATAACTCTAGCTCCAGAGGATCTAAAACCTTCTTCTGACCTCCAAGGGCACCAACCAGGCAGATACATGGTACATAGACATATATGTTAGTAAAACACTCAAACACATAAAATAAATAAATAAATAAATAAATAAATAAATAAATAAATAAATAAATAGTGTTCAGTAAAATAAATTGTAATAATTAAAAGCCAAACCTAGTGGCTTAGACCTATAATTCCAGCTACTTGAGAAGCTGAGGTAGGAAGATCAAAGCCAGCCTGGGCAACCCTATCTCACAACAAAAAGTAGAAAGAGGACTTGGGAACATTTGTCTCACATGTGGGCTCTATGTTCAGTCTCCAGCAACATACATACATACACAGCAAAAGTCAGAGAGGAAATGAGTAATTTCCTAGCTTCACAAAACAGTCTTGATTTCTCCTAATTAAAATATTAAACTTTTCTCTCAAATCTGAATTTTGCTTCCATTTGCTATAAATTCTTAAGTACTCGAATGTTCTATTTTCCTTATTTATCTGCAATGCTTAACAGCCTTGCCAAAGAAAGTGTCTTGCTTAGACCAGAAGATGCTGGACACTTTGCATTAAAGATTCAGCCATCTGATAAGAAGACCGTGACCTTCTTTGTGTGTTATTCCAAAAGGTTCTTCATTGTTATTAGTTTAAATTTGTTAAGTTCAAGTCAGCTCTTCTATGGTCCGAACTCTCACTGGCAAACATAGGAAAGCTGGCAAACATGTTGTCAGCCTCCTCCCAGAAATCAGAGCCCGAAAGCCGAGAGCCATTGGAGTCTCCCATCCCACTTGGTGCCACCAAATTTGTTCAACTTAAACAATAGATGCATAAATCATGACCATAGCCCCACTTTTAAAAATTTTTTTCTATATACTACGTCATTCCTTTGGCCTTAAATAGACATCCTTCTTAAGGAGTCAATGTGTTGAATCTTATCTATTCTGCCACCATTGTTGACAGTTAAGACCACTGGATATTCTTAACTATTGTAAACTGATTTAGCCTTGCATCAATATTGTTTTAGTCCTAAGTCAACATTCACTTATCCAACAAATCCTCTGACTAAATGTGATGTGTTAGACACTCTGCTGGGCAGAAGGATAAGAGATGTGATTTAAATAGCTCGTGTTGGAAGAGACATACTTTCAAATTAACTATAATTAAATGAAATATGGGCTGTAATAAGTGGCTGAGGACTGGTGAGATGGAGACCTGCCACCATGCTTGACAAGATGAGATAGATTCCTGGGATACACACAGTGGGAGGAGACAGCCAACTCCTGCAAGTTGCCCCCTGACCTCCACATGGGTGTCATTGTATGCACCTGTCACCTTCTCCACATGCTTATACAATAAATAAGTAAATGTAATTTAAAACTTTTTAAAAAATGATAAAATAGTCTTATTTTATTTTGTCTCATTCAAAATTGTCACTGTCAAAATTCATTTAATAATGAATTTTGTCTCAGGAGGAAAAAATAGGATGTAAACCTTCAGAAGTGAGAACCACACCAAAAATGTAAAGGGACTTAACTTAACTGTTATGATATATATTGTTATAAAATGAAGTTTTCATTCTACTACAAGATTTATATACAAAATGTTACCTGTTCGAACTTAGTTTCAGTCTTTTCATCATCACCCATAAAAATGGTAACGAGAAAGGGAAAAGATAAGATTTGGCTTCTCTGAAAGCAATGTGGTAAAACCAACAATTGTCCAAATTCATTAAGGGCAAGGAGGCAGAAGCACAGTGGATGGGTCATGTGCCACCCGTTGTGGCACTAGTCCACCCATTCTACTGATGAGCAGGGAACTGAGCTAGCAAACTTACACAAGGATACAGGTGTGTAAGGAAGATGCGCACAGACTGGAATGGAACAAATTGGTTGAGAATTTTCCGTGGATCAGAGCTGTAGAGGTGAGTTGAGTAAAACTGAACACCACGGCAAACAGACACAGCGCTTTGTTCCTGCAGTGTTCCCGAGAGGACTAAACAAGTTAATGAGTCCTGTATGCCTAACGCTGGACCAAAGCCACCTCAGTAGGATGGTGGCCAGCCTGCTCCCCAAGCTATCCTTCTCCTACATAATCCCAGTAGGATAGGCTCTTTACTCTTTCAGAGATCATGGCTCCCAGAAAAAAAAATCATGATTAATTATTTAGGATCTGATTTGGAAATAGAAAACTAAAGAGGGGAGAAGGTGGAAGGGGCACAGCTTCAAAAGCCTCCTTTATGTGGGACATTGAGGCGCACCTGAGACCAACAGTACCAGAGCCTTCCCCTTCGCCCACGGAGACCCGTGGTACCCACCTGGGGAGCCAAAGTGCTGCTTTGCAGTGGGAATACGACAATTAATGTAGTGATACAGAATTTGAATAGAATATAAATTGTGCTGAATCTCACATATGGTGTCCTAAAAATGTCCAAAATGATGTCAGCCGAAGGGAGGGGGAGGAGGGGGTGCTGCAATTAGATGGATGAGGAAGAGGCAGTTGAGAAAACAGATTAATGATGCCTTTGACACAATCAGCCTGAGAGGAATACTGGTTTCCATGGTAACCAAACCACTTAACCTAAATTAACAAAGCTGTTAAGAAAGAAAAACTTAAAAGATGAGGAGGGGAAAAGCCAAAGGATTCTCTTTGGGGAAATTAAATGGCTTGTCCCATCCTCACCTGCTAGAGGGGTGTGTGTTAACTAGGTGTCCGCGGGGTGTGGATTTTCTTACACTCTCTGGTTCCCAGTAATTAGTGTTCAAAAGCAGTCCAAGGATGTTGAGAAATTGTGGCTAATTAGCACAAATTTCTGATAGAACAGCCTTATTATCCTGATTCAGCCTGAGCTAGGCAGCAAGGAAGAGAGAGACAAAAGGCCAACTCTTGCTTGCCCTAAACTCTGTGTAGATGTTCCCATCCACCATCACTGCGGCATCTTCCCAGAACCCCTTGCTCAGAATTACCTAAGTCACACAAGATGCTGACATTTTATTTGCTGTGTAGAAAGACATGGTCTATTTATTCACACTGAGGCAGTGCCAAAACAAGATAATAAATGATTACTTGTGAATAAAGTAATGTAAGAAAGGAATTGTTTTCCTGGGTCATTTTTAGTAGAGAGTTAAATTTCCCTGTGGCCAGGGTATGTTTGAGATGACATAGACATAAATGTGCATGGATTGAGGAAGGCAGGAAGCAGTTGTTAGTAGCTCGTAATAAAGCACCAACTCAAACATTACACCTTCACTGTCTCCTGAGCCTGAAAACCAGGAACATGGAGAGAGGATGCCTGGTGACTTCATATGCATTGCTTTAAAAAAAAAAAAAGTCTATTTACAGATACTGTGCTATCTCAACTCAAATGAGAAAAGGTAAGAACCCTACTTATACCATTCAGCATCTTATAGGTGATGCAGCCTCCTGTGTTCACGAGATAATGTGTAAGTACCACATTATAACACTAAATCATGCTGAGCCCTTATTGGTAGTATATTATACATTACGAAAAACTAAACACTGTAGGGTTTCCAAAGCTAACATTCAAGCTTCCAAATCAGGTTAAATTTTAGTAATTGAACTGAAAGGTGGGAAGCATACACGGTGGAGTTGTTTTCTGGTTTTTAGTTCTCTGTGTGTGGGGGGGGAGGGGGGCATGTATGTGCTCGTGCACATTGTTGCGCTGTGGGACAGAACATGCACCTGGGATGCCCAGAGGCTGATGCTGTGTTTCTCAATCTTTTCACCCTGTTTTTGTTTGTCATGGTTCTTTTCCCCTCTTTCACAGTTTCTCATGTGTGTGTGTGTGTGTGTGCGTGTGTGTGTGTGTGTGTGTGTGTGTACATATATATATATGTATGTGTGTGTGTGTGTGTGTGTGTATATATATATATATATATATATATATATATACTTTTGATCCTATCTTCCATTACCCTCTCTTCCTCCCTCCTTCTGAATCTCTTCTTTCCAGCATGACCTCTTTCTATTTTCATGTCACACACCTGTGCATGCATGTGTGCATGTGTATGTGTGTGCGCGCATGCATATGTCTCCCGTTGCATTTAATTATGTTTGCTTACATACCTTGCATCCAGGATTATTTACTTAAGCAAGAGCAACTTACTTACTAGTAGCTGCACCACTGAAGAAAACCATTCCTCTTTCTCACCCCAGCAAACTCCACGTTGTTTCTTGAGACAAGGTCTCTCATTGGCCTGGAGCTCAACATGTGGGTGGGGCTAGCAGGCCCGCAAGCCTTCCTGCCTCTGCCTCCCTGAACTGGGATAACGGGTGTCACCTTTACACTTAGATTTTTTAAAAAATTATTCTATATGTATACGTACGCACAAGCATGTGTCTGTACACCACACGTGTACCTGGTGCCTGTAGAGGATAGAATCACTTAGAACTGGAGTTACAGATAGCTGTGAGCCATTGTAGGAGTGCTAGGGATGGAACAGCCAGTGCTCTTAACCACTGAGCCATCTCACCAGACCCCCCCACCGTCCCCAAAATACACACACCAGTGTGCGCACGCGCGCGCACACACACACACGCACACTCACTCACTGGTACACCAGCTCACCAGCTTTTTACTTGAGGACAGAGATGGAAATCAGATCCTCATTTTTTTGGAAGCACTGAGATATCCAAATCAGGTGGTACCCAATATCCGTAGAGACAAGTCCTCCTGTTCCAACATTTTAATTAAAAGTCTAGACTCACGTCTTGTTTTCAAATGTGCTGGGCGTGAAACAAACCAGCAAACACACCTTTTCTTTGTCTGTGAAGCAAAATCACAGAAGGAAGGAAGATCTCTCAGTTTAAACTTTAACTTTTACCATGTTAATAGTAATTTATATTTCTTATATATTCATGCATAGCTTTACTGTTTGTTTATTTATTTATCTATTTATTTTATGCATATGAGTACACTGTAGCTCTCTTCAAACTCACCAGAGGAGGGCATCAGTTCCCATGACAGATGGTTGTGAGCCATCATGTGGTTGCTGGGAATTGAACTCAGGACCTCTGCAAAAGCAGTCAGTGCTCTTAACCACTGAGCCATCTTTCCAACCCCTCATGAATCTTTCTCCTACCAGCCTTAGTATGTTTGCTCTTTCAAGATGCTAAAATTTTTAGACTTTACTACAGACACAATAAAGAAAAATATGCCTCCACATTTTTACTGTTCAATTTTATGGCATTTAACATATAAACGTTTCCCTATAATAGAGCCTATTGTATATATTCTAGAATAGAGTCGGCTGGTACTTCCTTACATGAAGAGACATCACTAGCTTTAGAGAAGGCCACCGTCCACATGTGTCTTACATGGTGTGATGAAATAGTTCATCCAAATTTATTTTGATGAACAACTCCATTTCTCTAGTATCTCTTTACAAAGACACAGCATCCTGTGGTTTGGATGTTCTAAAACCTAAGCTCAGTTGTCAGTGAGGCCCCATAGAAAAGAGATAAATCTTTAAGAGGTCATACCTGGAATTCATGTAATACTTGCAGGTCATTAAATAAAAGAATAAGCCCTCTTGCTTCCTTGTGTACACACATTCTTTCTGATGCAATTGCTTCCCTTTCTGCTTCTTCTTCCAGATGTAATGCGGCATTGTGCTATCTATTTTGACTCTACAGCTACCAGAATTATGAGTCCCAAACCTCTTTTCTTTATAAAACAGCCATGCTTCCAGTAATCTGTTAGAGTAACACAAAACAGAAAATGTACAACTCAGAGGCTCTTAGTATAGTCAAGCAGTTATACAACCATCATCACTATCTAATACCAAAATATGTCATCTCTCCAAAAGAAACCCAGTGTCTATTAAATCACATGAAAGTTCACTCTCCCAGGCAAGCACGAAGATACTTTTCTATTGTGGACATTTCATATCGACCAAATCATAGGACAAATGGGATTTTTATGTGTTTTCTTTTTCACGTAGCACAGTGGTTCTCCAACTTCCTAATCCTAATCCTTCCTATCCTTTTTAAATATAGATTCTCATGTTGTGGTGACCCCAGCCGTAAAATTAGTTTCATTGCTACTTCATAACTAAAATTTTGGAACTCTTATGAATTGTAATGTAAATATCTGTGTTTTCCAATGGTCTCAGGTGACCCTGTTGAAAGGACTCTCAATTTTGTTCCATTTTTCCTGTCATTTCTTTTGGATACAGCAAGGTTTTCCAAGGTTTGGTAGCTTTCTGTTTCATTTGCTCATGAACAAGAGACTTCTAACTTTCCTAACCCCTCAGTTTTCTTGCTTATTCTGCCCCACCAGCGGCTTTGGTTCTGGTTTTGTTGGTGGTGGAAATGGAGTGCAGGAGGGTTAGTTTTGGGGGTTGGGGGAGGGGTTTCGTTTTGTTTTTGTATTTTAACTATTTGAGCTATTTTATTAGGTCAAGAGACAATTCTCACACTCTACGTAGTCTTAATTTAATCTAAAATCAAACTTCAAAAATTAATGCCATATCGTTTACATCTATGCAATACCCACAAACTGAGTCCAGAGCTGCTGAAAACAAGACCTCCCCACCCCCCACCATACCCCCAGTTCTTATGGGACTAAAAACAGCACACGTTGAGCTCTGTAACTGAACTCATGTTTTAACCTCAAAACGGACCCATAGGAGATTCTTTGTTGAACTGGCTTGACGGTACCAGTGTTTTTATTGCAGGGATGATTTGAGAAAAATGGATGCCATCGTTCACCACATTTTATCTTTGAATTCCTATATGAAGTACAGGCTCTGCTTTCATTCAAGTCTCTGATTCTCCCAGAAAAGTCTATGACTTTTCTACCCAAAACTCTTGTTTCTTATCCAGGGACTAACTAGATACTTCAACTTCCAGAGAGATGATGACAAGCCTCAATTGATGAGAACTTAACTAAGAAAAGAGCTGAGGGCAAAGGACTCCTCCAAGAAAATGGTGAATGCCAAGCATATGAAGCAGACACAGGGAGGCAAGCTGAAGGAGTAAAGGTGCCTGTGATCCAGTCCACAAGGAAGGGCCAGGGGTTGAATCCAGATACCCACAGTTCAGCTCAAATAGTCTTGAAGGCTATACAAGGAGCACAGAGTTCTGCTGCACAAGAATCAAGTGTCACCGATATTTTATATTGCTTTTAAATATTTTCTATGTGTTTATACATGCATGTGCACACATGTGTGCATATGTGTGCATGCTTGTGCATATGTGTGATGTGAGTGCAGGGCACAGTGCAAGAGTGGAGGTCAGATGACAGATTTCTAAAGGCTAGGTCTCTTGTCTCAGCCATGCGACTCTCTGCAGGCCAGCAAGCCTGTGACATTCCCAGCAATTCTCCCATCTCTGCCTCCCATATTCCCATAAGATTATGGAGATTACACTCACAGATCACTGCATCTGCTTTTTATGTAGACTCCGGGATCTAACTCAGGTTCTCAGATCTATCCACAGTGCCGTCTCACTGGCCTACTGCAGGAGATTCTAAAGCAGATGTTGCCATGATCTTCCATGATGAGCCTGACCCTCCTCTAGCTGGGAAGTTAGTTTTTTGGCTTAATGGTGTACCTTCTTGCTCTGTGGCCAGATCCAAGATCCCACAGTCAAAGGAGCCCCAGGCTAGAAAGAGACAGACCATAAGCATAAACCTTTGGGTGGCCCCAACGGGAGCACAAACTCACCTCAGGTCATCCAACAGCTCACACTAGAGACTGGAGCCATCAGCATCCCCAGAGAAAACCGCAGATGCCACAGAAAGTCACACCTCAACCACATATTCCTTATCTGCCTTCAGTCACTGTGAGAAAGCCTGGTGATAGAAGCCACTAGTGTCCCTGGAGGGGAGCTAACTAGGAAACAACTCCCTCCCAACAGCCTACCCACGCTTCTCTCAGAGTTGCTTCCAGAACACACATTGAAAAGTGCTTTCTAAAAAGGACTTCTGGGACCGAAGAGATGACTCAGTGGTTAAGAGTCTTCCAGAGGACCCTGATTCATTTCCTAGCACCCACATGGCAGCTCACAACTCTCTGTAATTGCAGTTTCAGGGGATCCGATGCCCTCTTCTGACCTTGCCAGTCAAGCATGTGATCCACACATATACATGCAAGCAAAACATGCCAAAAAAATTAATGTAAAAAAAAAAAAAAAGGACTTCCAACACTAAATACAACGCCAGGATCTACTGAAAGTACCCCCACCGCTTAAATGTTTGCCATAGCCTCTCACCCTGCAGGGAGCTGCTGCTTCTGTTCAGCTGTCATGCAGCCCTTCTGTCATACCAGCTCCCCAGGTGACCTGATTAAAATTGCCCAAGTGCACTATCTCAGACAGACCTACCCAGAAATGTCCTCGAGGGTTCACACCCCCAGCTTGTCATGTAGAGCCAACTGCCGGCCAACTAAGGAGGCTGGCACAGGATGAAGGTGTGTTTAATCCCAGACATAACCTCCACATGCCTGCTACTGCACCTTCCTGGAATGAAGAGGCTGAGAGGGAAACAGCCTCAGGCTCTTGTGTCCCCGTTGCTTCTGTTCTAGACATAAACTCAGTCAGATCATCCTAAGAGGAGATGCAGAGGCACAAATGAAGCAGACACCATTGCACTGCAACTTCGGGAACTCTTTCCACGTCAGGGTTCTGTGGACCTGGAAGAGAGAATGGGATGTCCTAACAGTTTGATTTTAGGTATCGATGTTTTCGTCTATAAGTGGCTATTTTCATCCTCTTGATAATGTATATCTGCCTATAACTGTACAGTCCTGTTGGAGTAAATACATGTTCAATCATGGTCAGTATCTTTCGACAATTGACTACTAAACGAAACATCGAACATCGCAAAGAAGGAAAAAGCATTTACTTGGAACAATGTAACAAAAATCATCTCAACTATTCACCACAAACAGGAACTGAGGTCTAAGCCTGTCTAGAACTTGAGTATGGAATGAAAGGCTTTAGAAACTCCCCCAACTTAATGCAAAACACCTTGTATATGTGACTGGTAGGACAAATTCTAGTGCAAGCTCTCTCCCTTATATTTCATCCAAAGACACTCACAAAACGAGTGAGCAAGCCACAGCTCCAGAGAGAGGCAAGACCTCCATGACTCTTTAGACAGCCGCTTGGAAACTCAACCTCACTAACCGCCAGCTTAAATGTGAGCGGCTGATGACACACTGTAGCGACACAGCCAGCAAAGGAAGGAAAGGAGGCAGCCTTTGCTTCCTCTCCACATCCTCCCCAAGGAAGGTGCTACTGCCAGAAGAGCTAAGGCAGCTGGAGAGCCAGGGATTGCCAGCAGCATGCATGGTGGGGGACATGGGGGCGGTGATGAGGGGCCGGGTGGTAGCTGACTGATTGCTACAGACCATCTGGAAGAGGAAATTTACTGCCCTTAGAACAGGGACTGTTTTTCTTTGGCGTCATTATACAGTACCTTTTATTGTAGGGCAAAAGATTATTCAAATAAAGCCAGGAAAGCAACTCTATGGCTAAATGGATGAGAACACAATGAGGTAAAGTCACTCCCATTATAATGTCTAAGACTGGGACCAATTTCAGGCATTGATTTTTAAAAGACATGCAAATAATCTTGAATATTCTGAGAAAATGATGATGCAGGCTGTGGAGAAGGAAGACTCTAGAGGGCATCAGAAGGAGAGTTAATCTGCTAAGGGACACAGGCCCACTTTCATGTCTCCTCCCTCAAGTTCAGTACGGAGTGCAAAGCATGCAACCCAGGTGTGCATACAGCCCACAAGGAACATTGTCCTGTTTGAATCATCCCAAAGCCAAATGGGCCACCCCATGGTTCTCATCTCCTGGCTTGTCTTCTATATCCCAATGAGTTGGACATAAAATAAACAAAAAAAAAAAAAAAAAAAAACACATGTCAAGAAATTCTGCTGACCTGGCATTAGCTTGTTGCTTTCTAACCAATTAGGGAACATGGGGTTTCAACATCCACTTTTGAAAATCTGTGCTCCTCTGTTGGGAGCAAGACAGATCCAAGGCTTTCTCAGAGGCCCTGGTGAAGGGACAAAATGAACAGTAATCCTGTATTCTAGTTCTGGGGCAGATTTGGCAAGGTCCAGTCTAGGACTGGGGCCAAAGCCTTGAAGGAGTTAAGGTTTAAGTTCCTGGGAACCCAGCTTTCTCCCATGAAGGGCTATGGTAGCTGTGTCTGGGGTATGCTGTGTTTGCCAATACTGTTTGATTTAGGTCTCTGCTGACCTTGGCCCATTATCCCCTTATGGACAGTATATAAGATGCTGCATTTCTCAATAAACTTACTCGGTATAAGCCATCAGCTTATGCAAAACCTCCTGGTCCTATATTTTGCTTTTGTCTTCTTTATTTCTCCTCCTTGCTCCTTCCCCTCAATACCTCACCTTTTGGTACCATTTTCCCAAAAGTTTGGGTCACTTCTCCACTGCCCATATTTGACCCAATGAGTGTACAGTCCTAGATATTCATAAAAATCATGGGTACTTTTTATTATGTAAACTAAGTAAACTGAGTCTCAAGGCATAGAGTTCTTGTAGAGAGAAAGAGGGGGGTCATTTGGAGGTAGAGACTGGTGCACTAATGTGAAATGCTGTCTCTCCGCTGCCTCCTTTGATGTTTAATAGCAATAATATTCAAAGATGACTTCTGATCATTGTACTCTCTCTCTCTCATAGATGGGCAATTTTGAGATGAGAAAATCTGAGAGTTACTACACTTGCCACATTGTAGCCCCTCCTCCAGATGCTGATTGCCTGTGGCTAAGGAATGGGGCCTGGTACTGGTGATGAACTCCAGTGAATGTGGCTAACAGAGCACCATGCCAACTAGCTCCATCTTTGTCTTATGAATGGTCCAGGTCTTCCCAAGGATGCTCTCCTCCTTTCCTCCTCTTCCTCCAAGTCTTCCATCTTTTAGTTTTCTCCTCCTTTCCCTTCTCTGAGATAAAGTTTCACTGTGTATATAGTTCAGGCTGGCCTCAAAATTGTAATCATTCTGCCCCAGCCTCCTGTTAGAGCTGCAGACATGAGCAGTCATGCCTGGCCCCATGCTTTCTAAGCATGAGACCTACATCTTTTCCAAGGGCTACAGTTTCACTAACAGAAAATATCATATAACTCTGTAGTGGCTTGAATGAGAAATGCACACGTACATGCACACACACACACACACACACACTCATGTATTTGAACACTTGCTCCATGGGGAGGCACTATTTGGAGGAGACATAGAACCTTTAGGAGACATGCCTTGCTGAAGTGAGATCATCACTGGGGCCAGGCTTTGAAGGTTTATAACCTCACTCTGCTTCCTGTATGTGGATGAAACCGTGATCAATCAGCTTCCTGCCTTGCCTTCCCTGCCGTAAGGATTTTATCCCTCTTGGCCTGTGAGCTAGAACAGCGATTCTTCCTTAGGTTGTTTTCGGTTGGGGTGTTTTATGGCCGAAACAGAAAATTAACCAATACAAGCCCCTGTCCACTTATGCCTTCGTTTTTCTGACAGTAAGTCTCCATGTGGTGAAACCTTCCCAGATTTGGCCTTAGAAAGATCATCTGGGTAAGGAAGGGTGGTGAGGGAGTATGCTCCTGTTCACACTGAATAAGAGGTAAGCATACATCTCAGGCGATGATCAAGCTCTAAAGTGTCCAAACAGACACATTTCCTTCGAGACTGGCAAGAATCATAAATGTTTGCCTGGTCTTTAGATGTGCCCTTTAAGGGAACTGTGGGAATGAAGGAAAAATATGGGAAAATATAAAGGAGGCTCCGTTCAAGCATTGTACAGCCATCACGTAAGAACATATCTTCCGGGAATAAAGAGTCCAACCTCTTTTTGGAAAAGCCATGCCATGGACAATGAAAGAGGTTTTGTTCCATTCCTGCATTTTACCCAAAGTTAGCCAAACAGATTTTTATTTTTTTTGAAAAACTGAGATTTATCAGTTGATAATGAAAGACAGATCCAGAAATAGTTAGAATCCCAGGACATCCACTGAAACTAAAGAAGAACACAGTCTCTCTCTCTCTCTTTTTTAAATCATTTAAAGGCCTTGGGCTCTCTTTAAAACTACTCAGAGTATATTCACACAAATCATTAACAAGTGAAGTAAAGGAAAAAATGAAATGAAAGCTTGCAGGGCTGGAGTGAGTCCTTCCTGTTCTCCATTTAATATCTGGGTAGGAACATTCTTGGAAATGATCACAAAAGCAAAAATTACTGGCTTCGTTTTTGAATAGACTGTGGACGTTCCTTTCATGTTATTTTTGGCATGCTGGCTGTAGCGGTGGCATGTTGCAATGTTGATATAACTGGTTGCTCAGAAAACAAGATTTCCCGACAATTTGCTCCATTCTGCTCCAAAGACATTCTGAGGCTTTCAAAGTGGGGCTAAAATGCCTATAAATCTTCCCCCTCGCAGCTGTGTCTTGTTCAATTTCGCCAAATTTTCTTAATGAAGAGTTGAGATTTTGTGCTAGGTTTCCCCTTCTGCTTAAAGCTCGAGTGACACTCTGAATCTTTTAGACATATGAGAGTCTTCAAAACCTCAGACAAAGACCCTCCAAGTTTTATGAACAGACCTGTTTTTTTTAATGTAGCCTTGGTACTAGTCATGTGGCTTGTTTTAGCCAATCTAACAGGCACACTTCGGCTTTAAGGGCACATGGAATATATAATTAAGCCCAGGTCCTAATTACTGATAAAATATCACATGCGCTTCTGTGGTTTTTCTACATCTCCTGTCACATGCTTTTCTTCTATTAAATTTAGGCGACGGGGGAGAAGGACGCTTGTGGCATGCTGTTCAACTTCCCTTATAGGATGTTATACCCAGAGAAAAGATTTTCCCTCAAAAGACCAGTGGAAACATTAAGTGCTTTTCAAACTTGATAGTTACTGCTTAAAAAAAATAGCTTTACACAAATACTAAATTAAAAACAAACACATGTATATGCACAAAGAATTGCTGTTATCTCAGTGTATGCTGAGTGGCCCTCAGCAGACAGTGGGGATTGCAGCAACATTCCAGGAAGGATCTCACACAGATTAAAAAAAAAAAAAAAAAATTGGTACACAGAGCTCTTCTAGGTCCCTGCCAACAGACTAAAGCAGTGGTACAGAATCCAAAGTGTAGTCAGGTCAGGCTGCCAGGTTCACACTAGAGTGGCCATGGTGATCTGGGGAGCCCTGTTCAAACCTTCAATGTTTAAAAGCAAAGCAGCCACAGGGAAAGGAACTGATGAAGGCGTGCTGATGTCTCTGGTAGCTTCTCTCCATGTGTAAGCACCACAGACACTGAGTGTTGTCAGGTCTGAGTCACCTAGGTGACAGCTCTGATCACCTGGAAACTGAGCTCAAAGCACATCATCTGACAGTGAAAACACAAACGCATGTGTACATATATGAGCCCAGGAGCAGAGACTAGGACTGGGCTCTCACTTCCCAGGCTAGAAGTGAGAGAATGAATGTGATTCTAAGGGAGAAAAGACTCAGCCTCAGCTACTGACTGTGGCTGCTCCATGCATTGTAGAAGTTGTAAGTGGTGTCTGGAAACAAGAAGGCTGAGAAGGAAAAAGCATCAGCCCTAAAAGAGACAGAGGTCCTAGATGCCTCACTGAAGGCCAGTTTCAGAAGGAGGAGAGGATGGAAGTAGGGGAGAGTGGGGATGGCACAATGGTTTGGAATTGGTGTGTCTTAGTCTAATGCTGCAATGAAACATCATGACCAAAAAGCAGGAGAGGAAAGGGCTTTTGAAGTTTACACTTCAACATTATAGTCATCTCGGAAAGAAGCCAGGACAGGAACTCAAACAGGGCAGCAACCTTGAGTCAGGAGCTGATGTAGAGACCATGGAAGGATGCTGCTTACTGCCTTGCTCACCATGGCTTGCTCAGATTGCTTTCTTATAGAATCCAGGACCACTAGCCAAGAAATGGCACCACCCACAATGGACTGGGCCCTCTCCCATCAATAACAAATTAAGAAAAAATGCCTTACAGCCAGATCTTATGGAGAACTCTAGATGGTGTCAAGCTGATGTAGGACTAGCCAACACAGGGTGTCCCTTAAGAAAACAGTAGTCCCAAGAGATGCTACCCAAAGCTCTCCTATCTACTTAAGGAGGGACATGTGTCTGCAGCAGGTGATTTTCTGACAAGTCTGCTTAGAGTTGCCTTAGCTGTGCCCCCCAGCTCCCTATGGGAACCAATTTAAATATAAGCTCCTGATCCCAGAAGCTCAACTGTGTGAACAGTAGTTATACCTGACAGGCTGACCAAACATTGTGCTGCACACAGCACCTTAGGATATACTGCCTTTGAGTGGGGGCTTTCTTATCTGAGGTCTATAAGATGTATTGAGAAAACTTACTACTGTGAAAAATCAAGGGTGCTGACATTGGGTGGGGGGGGGGGCTCTTGGTGATAAGTTGTCACACTGTCCTTCCTGTGGGTGGGGGAGCCTCATGTTCTTTCAACGTGGGGATGAGCCTGATGCAGTACACACGCTGCCACTCCACTGCCACTGACATGATTCTAGAGTTCACTGGCCACTTCACTGTCACTATTAACACTGTCCATATTCATCCAGCTAAATGATCTTCAACTTTTACATCTAAACTGACTCTTCATGTGTGGACAAGCGCTCCTGGAAAGCGCCAACCAGCTGATTAGAACTGCACTGTTACAGAGAGACTGGAATGTTCTAAGTTCAAAGCCCGATTACAACTCATCTTGCTCCATCTTTAGCTTCTTCCTTGCCCACATCTGTGTAGGACCTAACATCCTAACAGATAAAAAATAAAAAAAAAAAATTAAAAACAAAAAACAAAACCCAAAAAAACCCTTGGAATTAATTCAAAACAAACTAACACAAGATACCCACCTAGTTTTCTAGTAATCAAAGGGCCAAGTGTGTTGTCAGACAGCATCTGGCACATATGGAAGAGTTCTCCCCATCTTTCTATAACCTGCCTACCTCATGTATCCACCAATGTCTTTGACAAGTGCCTTGTTTATAGCTGACTTTCTTTGCTGTTACTGTGAGACGATCATAAAATTGCTACCTCATTGACACATGGAATTTGGGGTAAGTCTGTGCTCCTGGACCATGGTCACTGGTATTTGGCTCCAGAATAAACTATTTCTTTTCCCTTTGAGGTGAGAGCTGAGCTTTTACATAGAATCTTCTCTGGACATCCTTCTTATGGAGCCACATCCCCTATCTTGGCTGACACATCCCAGTTTTCCGACCCAAACTCCAGATGCCACACTCTGCTGGGTCCTGGCGGTCATTCCTTTTTTCTTTTTTTTCTTTTTTTTTTTTAAGGCAGGGGGTTGGCTAGATTTTAGCCATAGACTCCAATCTTCCAGCTCTGCCCTTATCCATATGCTTAATCCCAACTGGGCACCCAGGACTACCTTTCCTAACCACTACCAGCTCATTCTACTTACTTGCTGAAAACAAATGGCTCCTTGCTGCAGAGTAAAAGTTCTTAAAATGGCTCCATTCTAACAGTGTACTCTGCTTATCACTGTAAGAATCTTCTGCCGACTTTTCGCTACTCCTCCAAGAGAAAGGCACTGACTAGTTCTAATCCAGACTGTCCTTTTCAAGTGCTCAGATCTGGATCAACTTTCAAGATAAGAGTAAAATATCTTCTCCCTTCTGAGCACAATTCTGATTTATTTCCTGCCCAGTGTGACAAAGATAATGTCTCTCTTATGAGGACAAGGAGGTTTGTTTGCCGTCCACCATAAAGCATCCAAGCTCTGAGTTTGGGTTTACCTGTGACAAAAATCCACTGGGGATGCAGCATCCACTGGCCCCTCTGTGTCACCCATTGGACAGAGAGCGGAGGGAAGTGAGAAACTGTTGCCAGTAGCCTGTGCAGCATGGTCTTCCTCAGTCTGGAGTCCTGTCTTCTCCCAGAATCCATGCAACACTGCAAGCTAAATTTTCGAGCTGACTAGGAGGGCTGAGTGTCAGCCTGAATGCTCTTCAAAGATCAGTACTGAGTCCACTTTGCTACGGTGCTTCAAGAGGATGTGTCAGCAGCTCGTTTAATCCTCTGGGTTACTAAAGACAGAAAAGGTGAAAGAGCCTGCAACCTTCCCTGGGGCAGATGATTCATCTCTCCTCTCACTTCATGCCCAAGGCTCAGCCAAGAATGGCTTTAAAAAGGGCCTTCATATCTGCCTATATGGTTGGGAGGAGAAAAAAGGGAGTCATGCCAAGAAACAAGAAGTCAAGCCTACATCCTGACAATGAAGGGCCAGCCGGATGGACGCTGTGTCCAGTTTTCACATGTAGACCAAGCAGAAGAAGATGTAATCCCATCAAGTGTTTTTATTTAAATAACAATTCAATTGCACATTGTAGGTAAACTGGTTACAGCAATATGAAAATAGAGAACTCTGAAAATAAGCTGCAACTTAAATATATCTCTAATAACATAGAGGCTTCTGTAAGGGACAAAGGAAGGAAAAGGAAAACTGACTTTCAAACCAATTTATTTCCACTTAAAAATACAATTTTTAATATGACATCTGTTTTCAAAACTGTCTCAATAGTAAAAATAGAAACAGGAACTGTTGTCCTCATGTTGAAAATTAAACCTTTATCCGAACTCACTTACACATCACAGGTGATTACATTAACATAAAATCAGCATATAGAAAGTCACGGGGAACACAGCATTTACATCAAAAATGTTACCTTTGCACTTTTCTTTTCCCAGTCTGGACGATGGAATGCTTTCTAACTGGTCTCTTTTCCTCTCTGGGCCCTGAACCTAATCCCACCTATTAGTGCACAGATGCTAATAACACGTTTGTTTCACAAAGAGTTCTGACCTCTTCAATTTCTAAGATGGATTTCCTCTGCAAAACTGATTGCTGAAAACAAAGTACCAGAGACCAGGCTCAAGTCAATGAGGAGAGGAAACTGAGGCAGGGAAACACTGCCAAGTCTGACCAGCACGGCACTGAATCCTAAGGACAGATGGGAGGTCTGATGAGTCAACTGGCAAGTCCAAACTGTTTCACAAATGCCTTACTTTTCCTTAATCCAAAAATAAGCGCAAAGCAAACATTATCACAAGAGTCACCTACACCAGAAGAGAAGACAGCTTTACAATTTGTATTTTGAGGCAAAAGAAAAAAAATTTTTTTTTCTTCTTAAAAGACAAACACCTACAAAGTAAATTTGCTTTGGAAAATAAGTTGTGCAATAAAATAATATATCTCAATTATTAAATATATATATATGTATATATATTTGCCTTTGTAAATAACTTGCATCAAAAAATTGAGCATTCTATGAACATCTGAAATAAATATTTTAAAATAGTAATCTATAAAGAGACAGTTGATATTCACTCAGGTGTTCAGATGCCAACAGTCAACAAAAGGGAAAAAAAATGAAGAAAGCAGTACATACTTGGCTCTGGAATTCCTATGACACAGTGACGGAGCACATGGTTTCCTGTATAGCACAAGCAGCTGATACACGGTCTCTCTGTAAGTCTTGGGTAATCTGGACCCAACAGAACCAAAAGCCCAGGTTTAAAATGTTTACAATAATCTCTCTCTGTGCAAGTCACTGCCTTAAAAATCCAATCGCCTAGGCTGTGTGCTCATGCTTACTTAGCGCCTGTGCCAGTAACCTTGGTTTAACTACAAGAGTGGGTAAGGAGAGGGCTCTACCGGAAACATCTGTCTACTGTGGGAAAAAAAATTACTTCAGGAAAAACAGGAATTTTGTGAAAATGATTTCTACTCATTTACTATCTCCAAAACTGTGACCCGCCTAGGTATCCTGAAGTAAGATGTACATACGTAAAATTCCTCAAGCAGAATGGGCCACACCTTCAAACTGAGTATACTTCAAACTCGGGGTAATGCAATTCCTTCCTAAATAAATGAAAGTAATATTTCTTAATATGTTCAGTTATTTAGATACTGTTATTATCAGCTCTGTTCCACTGAAAACAATTTCTTTTTGTTTTCTTTTGGTACACAAACTACAGAGACTTTTAATTCAAAGTCCTTAAAAACATTTTTAAATAAAAAAAAGTTAATGTGCAATAAAATTAAGTACACCCCTAAATGTATCCTTTAAATTATACACTTCTAAGAACCACTGGGCTGACATACAAGGTGCACTGTGCGTTTCAGTTTGATATTAGCATACCTTGACTTTTCCTATTCAATATTCAACCTGGGGCTGAGGCTGTGGCTCAGGTGTAGAACACCTCCAAGGCCTACTCCAGACCTCAGAGCTCCATTTCTAGCACCACAAAAAATAAAACAAGATAAAATTCAACCTGTAGGCATGTGCAGACATTCTTGCTTTGATCTTTGCACACAAAGCCCTGTTGCAGCGATACTGTGCTGAGCCTGTCACTGTATATAGCGCCATCAGAAGGCAATGTGGCTGAGCCGACCTCTGAGGCTAAATCTACATATCCTTCTGCATGGTTCAGGCTGAGAACCTGCTCAGCCATCTTAATACATAGAATAGCTCTTCTTGCTGCTGCTGCTTCTTCTTTTTAAATATTTATTTATTTATTTATTTATTTATTTATTTATTTATTTATTTATTTGAGTGCACTGTAGCTGTCTTCAGACACACCAGAAGAGGGCATCAGTTCCCATTACAGATGGTTGGTTGTGAGCCACCATGTGGTTGCTGGGAATTGAACTCAGAACCTCTGCAAGAGCAGCCAGTGCTCTTAACCCCTGAGCCATTTCTCCAGCTCTTCTTGCTGCTTCTTCCTGCAGCGATGAAGTTTTATAAATGGTTTGGGATGGATTTAAATTGTCCCCCATGTGAAAAGCTGTCCAGATCAGAGAGAACCATTCAATGCGAAGTCTACTTTCCACGATGATAAAGTCTGATGTGCCCTTTACATTATATTTCAAGTTCAACATTGTAAAATAACAAGAGCTAACAGCAAATGTACAGTATGCCAAAATACTAACTAGGGAGGCAGGGTTCTAGCCATCTAATACATAAAGGAAAGCACGTAGACATTGGGTTCTGAGGAAGAAAGCAACTTGGAGAAATGCTTTCACTCCTAAAAGGGCATGAAGGATTATCCAACATGGGTTATTTTATATTGATTGCCTATACCAGTCTATTGATACATTAGAGCTACCACTGCATCTAATCAAGAGATGCTTAAAGAGATTAAAACTTGTATTAAGTGTTTCACTTAGGCACACACTCAAGATAATTCACAATAGGCAATTGGAAGGCATACAATATTTAAATTTAGTTAAGTCACCATTCATGTTACTCCCTAAGTGGATAAATTGTGCCTAACAATCTTTAAATAGTACACTGGGGTAGCTAAGAGGGTCAATCAATGTTAACATTTTGATAATGCCAAAGTATTACCAAGGGTTCACCAAACTTTTCAGAAATTATCTTACTCATAAAAAAACAAAATGTCAAAAGACTTAACCAGGTATGAAATCTACGAATATTTCTATAACTCCAACAGCTATGACATGCAAAGATAGTTTCTAAAATGAGACTAACCTAGTAATTTTAAAAATAAGGACTTTTAGATGGCACACAAGAAGTTCACAGGGGCGTGAGGTGGGTAAGACCAATGTTCATACAAGCCACAGAGCTATACCATCTGCCAAGTACACAGCATAGAGAGAAAACTACTGAGAGATATCTGAAACAAGGTGGTGTAACGGGAATAGGTAGTCACAGAGGACAGCAGGTAAATGCCAGAATGCCAGGGGGCAAGAACCCAGGAAACCTTTAAGAACTGCTGCAGGCAAGAAGGTTCTCTGGCCATGGCCACTGCAAGAGTGGAGTAGCCACAGCTGACAAGTGGCTATTGCACCAGACAAAGAAAAGAAGACCCAACAGGCTCAAAGGCTGAAAAGGACAACATAATTTTCTAAGATCCATTCCAGACCTGATAAATCACAATTGCTTAGGATTTCAATTACTTCATTAACTAATTCTAACTGTTCCAACTGAACGCACCAGAACTGGCGATTCAGAAATACAAGGACAGCAAACTGGTGGTTTAAAAAAAAAAAAAAAGAAATAGGAAAAACAAAATGTCAAAAGACTTAACCAGGATAATTCCAGAATTAATTTTCCACTTGATCATAAAGACTTTTTCAGTTATTTTTACTGTCCAAGGAGCAGGGCTCTACTAACAAGGATCTACCCAGAATAGACAGCACAGGACAGATGAGCCAGACCCATGACGAACATAAACAGCAGATACTCTTAGTGCCCATCACAGTAGGATGACTAACAAGGAACATGCTCTTCTATTTGAAGAGGAGGTACCTGCTTTTTACCTTTCCACACCTCAGATTTTTGACTCTGATCAAAGAAATGTAGAATGAGCTGACCTCCAATTCAACTAGCCCAGACAGAGAGGCACCAGGGAGAGATGACAGCCACTCAGAACTGCTGAATTCATTCCTTTCCCAAGGAGCTGGTTAGCCTGTTCGATTGCTCTGATGACTGCAGTTTGTCCTTCATACCCAGGAATCTGAAATTTATCTCCCTTAGCTCCTACCTACTTGTTTCTTCTTGTCCTGACACCAGGTGGAAAGACATAGAACTGTCTGCTCCGTAACTTGAACACCTATATGCAAGCAGAGCAAGTGGTCAAATATACACGGGGGGGGGGTTGGTGTAGTTATCCTTCCAGTAACTGTCCAGCACAAACCACACTTTCCTTCCCAAGGCTCTGAAATACAACCCTTACATTTACAAAACACCAACCAGAACACTGCCTTTGCAGGTAGCTACAGAAACTGCCATCAGACACACTGGAAACCCAGCCTACTACCTGTGCCCCTCCCTCAAAAAGACGATTAGATAATGCTGTCTCTTAGGCACTTGCTCTTCACAGAACATCCTAAATCACAACAGATTTTAAAAGATGATTCTTACAAACATTCTAAGAAATTGGTGCCAGTACGGTATCTTAAACATGACAGAAAGTAGATAAAGTATAAAGTACTGTGGTATTAATTCTATTGTATTATTTATAAAACCACTGGATCCACTGGTCCACACTGCTGACAGAGAGAATATGAGCAATAAAAACGAAATAAAACCACAAAATAAAATATAATAGTACAAGTAAATTTGTTTGATAGTGTAAAAGTAGTCATTTAAAAAAAGATTTATTGCCTACTTATGTGTATGTGTGTTTCTATGTGAATGAATGGCATGTATGTTTGGGTGCCTACAGAGGCCAGAATGAGTGTCAGATCTTCTGGAGTTACAGTTGAGAACTGGATGATGTGGGTGCTCGGAAACAAACTCTGGTCCTCTGGAAAAGCAGAAAGTATCCCTAACTGCTGGGACACCCTCCAGTCCCTAAAATAGTCATTTTTAGCTTAGTTTTTTTTTTTTTCATTTTATATCAGAATGAGAATTTACAGACCATGAGCTCTGATAGTTCCTCACAAAATATGGGTAT
Source organism: Rhabdomys dilectus (assembly GCA_019844195.1). NCBI lineage: Eukaryota > Metazoa > Chordata > Mammalia > Rodentia > Muridae > Rhabdomys > Rhabdomys dilectus. The sequence continues at coordinate 1,138,984 of JADRCG010009743.1, forward strand.
TCTTTTTGTTTGTTTGGGTTCGAATATATAGAGCAGGATGGTCTCAAACTCAAGAGATCTGCCTGCCTCTGCCTCCCAAGTGCTAGAATTAACGGTGTGTGCTACCATACCCCACCACATTCTTTAATAGTATGACTACACTATGTTTTAAAAATAATGTTACCAAAGCTCTTCCAAAGAATTTAGAACTTTTCTTCAAAGATATATATATACATATACATATATATAATTATTAAACATTTCTACAGCTCATGACAATTTATTTTCCCTTCTATCTGTAGCTAGTTGTGTAATTCATATTAATGAGATATAATATTTGACTTCATGTTATCTGAAGGGATGGTCCTCTGACTCAAAGTATATTAATAAAAAAAATACTTCCTCAATGTTGATCAAGAAATGGCACCTTAAGTAACATGGCACCAATGCCTGCTGAGATGGGGAACTGCTGGGGGACTGTCAGCAGGAGCAACTCCACCATCTGGGCCACTGTCAGTGCTAAATGCATAAATGAATAAACGGAAAGGTTCTGAATGCTCACACTCATCTCACTGTAGAGCAGAGACCAAAGACTCAGTGGATGCTGGAGGTACTGTAATCCATGCACAAGAGCATAGTTATCAGACTCACTCTTACACGTCCACCTTCCCCAGTGTACAGAAAGCTACCAAATGCACCGTCTCCTGGGGCCTCTGACAGTGAGTGCTACCTTGCCACTCCCACTGGAAAACCCAAGTCCTAGAAAGGGTAAGTTATTCGCTTTATGTTGTTGGCTATTAACCCACAGAGAGGGACTCTGAAATACAAACTTAGGGCTCTATCTAGTAAAGGTGGAGCCATCTACCATCTAGACGAGTTACTGGTCTTTGAAATAATAGAAATGAGATAAAACCCCAGATTCATAGACATATTAACTGTTTTTTGTCACTGGGTGGAATCTGGCCCTCAGCTGTAACACCTACTATTGATAGGCCATTGATTGGGAAGAGAGGAAGGGGTTGAAAAACTACATTCTAATCGTAAGAGTTTGGATTAATGTTAAACATTGTTGAAAATGTCTAATACACAGACTCACAGTTATAAAATTCAAAGAGAACTTTAGAGCCACCTGTTCCTTTTCTATTTCATGAAATGAGGACGTTCTTTCTAATTCACAAATGGTGATTGACAGGTGTGGGGACTCCAGAAAGGCATCTGCTCATGCTCTGATTCTGTTTCCTACTCAAAGAACCAAAACGCAGCCCAGATATTTAAAAGGAACCATCAGCATTGGGTCAGCAGCGTCATGACTGTAAAAACCACTGATATTTTATGTATCATTTAAAGCAACAGGAAGTTTTCCTTCCTGTAAGAAATGTAATGAATGTCTTTAATCCAGGCTTCAGAGCTAAGGTTAGGGGGTTCTAAAATACAGCTTTTCCTTCCCTTAGATACATAAGAAATGTGCCTATGTGATTGAATTCTATTATTGAATCTGATATGAGTACATTCAAATACAGGATAGTTTCTGGAAAATGCCACCATCTTCAACCAATGAGAGGACTGGAAATCCCGAAACTTACAACTGTAACATCTTGTTGAGACACAAGCCCTTCTGCCTAAGAATACTTTACCCACCTCGGGCCTTCCACTTCCCTCTTCCAGAATTGTCAGAAACCCACTGTTATATTATTATAGATGCGACATTTATTTACTCTCTGAGATTTAAACAGTAGTAAAATATCTCTGAAGTTTAAAGGACAAGCCAATCTAAAAACGGCTCAGCTGATAAAGCCATTTGCTACTTGAACAATATTAATTTTTACATTAGAAAAATAAATAATCTAACTAGGCTTTAATTGTACCTGCCAGTCTTTTAAAAGACTTCACATCCCTCAATTGAAATCTAATGTGAAATTCTTTTTAAAGGTAGAGTGTAAAAATTTCTATATAGTATTAAATGTCATTCCATAGGGGAAAATATGTAGACCCACAGTAAGCCACTCAGGTGACAGGGAGTGCCTGACAACAAGTTTTCTGTTTCTTATTTGAAGGATCATGGTTCCACCTTGACACAAGGACTGATCTCCACAGCTAGAGTCAATGTTAACTGGGGGGAAGACTCCATCCTGTGCGTTCCGGATCAGTCGGAGGATGGTTTCTTCCAGAGATGGAGAGCTGCTTGAATTCTGAAGTGCAGTCTGGACTCCAAGGAGTAATCTTTGTAGTTGTTTCTGAAAGCAATGAGTGATAAAGTTGTACAGTCAGCATCTATTCTGTCGAGCGGGTGCCACCTTCCTCCCTCTGCCTCCCTCTGTCGAGCGGGGTGCCACCTTCCTTCCTCTGCCTCCCTCGGGTCTCCTGTTACGTTCTAACTCTAAACAGCACCAGTGGAGCGGAGTATGTAAGAGCAGGCTCCTTCTGTGGGGCAAAGTGGACAGTGAGTCTACATTCTTGGTTTCCAGAAGCTTCCCCGGTGATGATTAAGAGGCCATGCTTTGAGCAGAAAATTCTAATTGCCAGACTACAACTATAGCACGGTCATTTATTCAACAGAATAAAAAGACCTTGAAACCCCAAAACAGTGGGGTTTCCCCATGACCCCAAAACCATTTATTCCAGTTCTCATGTATCTCAGTGATTCCGTCACTAGTGACTCAATTAGACCAGTGTCAGAAGGGACCAAGAAGGCAAGAGTGGTACAGAGTGAGAGGCAAGGAATGTAACACAGTGGGAGAAAACATGCCTGGCACACAGAGACTCTGGGGTCAATCCCCAGAATCATCAACAAGAAAAGCAGGGGGGTTTCAAGATTACTTGAAAAATCAGACTGTGGTAGTTTGAATGGAAAAGGCCCATATGGGCCCACAGGGAGAGCCACTCTTAGGAGGTGTGGCCTGTTGGAGCAAGTGTGTCACTGGTGGTGGGCTTTGAGGTTTCAAAATGCTCAAGCCAAGCACAGTATGTCTCTTTCTGTTGCCTGTGGATCTGGATGTAGACGCCTCAAGCTACTTCTCCGGCATCATGTCTGCCTGGTGCCGCCGCCATGCTTCCTGCCATAAACCCCTGAAACAATCAGCCATCCCCAACTAAATGTTTTCCTTTGTAAGTCATTTCACAGCAGCAGAAACCCTAACTAAGACATGGACAACATTCATGTTGACTTCTCCTCACTAAAATTGTTAGGAACTGGCAAAGTAGATAGGACAGCTTCAATTTAGGCCTCCTGGTTTTGTACACTGCTCTGGCAGAGGGGCAGCTGATGACTCCTCGAGTGGTGTTTCTTTCTATTTCCCCCTTCCCTGCCTTTTTTTTTTTTTTACACTTTCTTGGTAACTTTGATGAGTGTGATATATTCTGATATTCACAGATTAAAATAAACCTGTTACTAAGATTTATCAAAGAATAACTGAATATTTTCTCAGTGTCTGGCCAGACCTGGCCACTCTGAAAAGCCCATGCTGAACCGAGCATGTTTACGGCTGCCCTACTTGTACTGCCTGGTTTTGTGGTGGCACTGCGTGCTTTTTGGTGGTAGAGAGCCGTCTTTCTGCAGAAAAGCAGCATCACCTGCTGCTCCATCTGCACTCAGTAGTGCTGACTGTTCCAACAGTGAGCGTCAGAAGCAGCAGTGTTCACTGTGCCGCACTCATAGCTTCTTCATGTGAGGCTGGACAGACGTCACAGCTGAAATGGCATCTGCTCTCATGCCCAGCACGTCACCTGCGAAAGGGGCTTCTTCCTGCACTGTCCATGTCTCTCGTATGAAGTACTTGGTGGCACCACATCCCTAAGGCGTCTTGTCTTCATCCATGTGCCAGTCTGTTCACGGCTAACATCCCTAGCATCTCATATGTAGCTGAGCCCATTTCTCTCTGTCAAGGTCACATGACCTCTATAGTTCTGGTCTTATGCTGTTTGTCAGCCTCACTCACTGGCGCCTGTTCTCGTTGCTTCGAAATGTTTGCCTTCTCCTATTTGAACGCTCTTAGCTGATAACCAGTTGTATGAATTTAGAGATTTCATGCTGATTTTACCGTTGTTATTATTGGGTGTGTGTGAGATATATTGGTGGGGTAGGCATGCCACAGAGCCTGTGAGGAGGTCAGAGGACAACTCAGTGGAGCTCGTCTCCAGGTTTATGGGCACATTCCTAACTCTGAGCCACGTGTTGCACTTCACTATTTTGAAACAACTTTAATTAAAAATTGACATCTGTAGAAGTTAAACAACTACTTACCTACCATCCTCTTAAGTCCACTTAATCATGTTAAGATCTTAAGCATCCAAATCTTACAGCTTAATCTCCAGACTGGAATGTTCCAGGCACTGTATGAGACCTCCATCTCCAGCTCTGTAGCTTCCCTTAGTGACCTCAGGAACAATGGCTTTGGCTATCACACGCTGTGCTGGGGACTTTGGTTCATGTCCATATGGCCCTGAAAACAGCTGCACATCTCATGGCCAGCTCGCCCCTCCATGTGGAAACCTAGCAGCCACCTCCAAGTACCACAGCCCTCAGAGAAGTGTGCCTCTTTCTTCCCCAAAACCTGTTGCTCTGGTGTTCCCCTAGCTAGTGTAAACCACCACTGTCCACCCACTTAGCCACGCCCAGAGGATTCATAGCCATATCTTGTGCAAGATGACCTGGTGACCCACCTTTGCAAAACTACCCTACTTGTGTAGGTGTCAAGTACACTGTCTCCTCCTCCAAAGACTCTCAACTCAACATCCAGGTATCCCAGATCAACACTGTACATCTCGGCAGAACACACTCAATTCTCAGATGTCTCCCTTCAGCTAACCCTGCAGAGCATTCCGTGCTGAGCTCACAGGAGCCTCTCTATGGCCTTCACTGACCTGGCATATAACAGGCACTCGGTGAGCGGGAAGAAATAACCAGTGACTACTAGATGACCCAGAATTTTTGCTTTAGTTTTTTGTTTTGTTTTGTTGTTTTTAACACAAGATCTCACTGTCTGTCTGTCTGTCTGCCTGCCTGCCTGCCTGCCTGCCTGCCTGCCTGCCTGCCTGCCTGCCTGCCTGCCTGCCTGCCTGCCTGCCTGTTTTCTGACTAAAAGTCTTACTTTGTAGCCCAGGCTGGCCTCACACTTGTGGCAATGTTCCCACTGCCTGGGATTATAGTAGGGATTACACTGGTATGTGAGCTACTACACTCAACTGACTTAGAGTTTGTATAATATTCTTTCTCCACTGCCCCAACTGCTCCAGACAGACTACAGGGTTTTGTCTTGCTGAGAGTGGCCCATGGTCACTAGTCTGAGTCATTATCTAGCAGAAATGACAAAAGACACTTAGACCTGCCATAGAAGGAAAAAAATGAATGCAAGGGAAAGATCGCCACATGACCAGAAGTTCTTCACGGAACGGCAGGTATGACTTATATGACAATATTTGTTGGTCAGAAAACTGACCCAAAGACCAGTTCTGAACACAGCCATTCTTCCCTCCCTTCCACATTACAGGTGCATACAATAGATCAAGTGCTGTCGATGGACTCCTTATTACCCTAACGCCAGTACCCACTCTAAGGCCCAAACATCTACTGTTTGGTCATTTGCAGAAAAGTGTGCTGAGTCCTGATACAGAAGAGAATAAGCTGAACTGGTCAGTTAGCTAGGTGCACACAATCACATCTCCAGGTAGCCACAGAGCAATGGACTAAAGGCAGCACAATTCTAGCAAAAGCCTAAATTAGCAAAAGCAGCCACACTGAGCCTGCATTAGCTCAGTGGCTTTAATACCAAGTCCCTGCTGTTCCTGCAATGGCACTGATGTCTCCCAAGTCAGGTCACCAGGGCAAGTCACCTTCAGTACTCACCTCGCCGTTTCTAGGACCTTTATGGCCTTGTCAATTTCCCCTTGGCTTTTATACAAAAATGCCAATTCAAACAGCGTGAAGGGCACCAGATAGTGGTCGTACCTCAATAGCTTTTCACTAAAAGAGCAAATGAAAATCAATTAAGCCTTAGCAGAACACAAAAGTATCACCTGAAACACACATCATTCTTCATTTCCCAGACAACGCCAAGACTGTGACTGGAGGAAGGCTGCTGCCTCAGTTATGATGCTTAACAACCTATGGGATGAAGTGCACTTTCATACACTCGTCTTCTGTTCCTTAGGGTGAGGCCAGCACTGGTACGGAACAACCCCTCAGGTAAATCATTACACAAAGACCTTCAAGAAGATGAACCCAGAGTCGACAAGGTCATCTTCACGAGTGTGTGATTCTAAATTTAGGAATAAGGAAGTTGCACTGGTTTTGTATTTAAGTAAGATCAATTTCCTTCACAGTTAAGTCTTAGAATTCTCCAAAATGTCAGTGACTAGGTGGCTAGTTGTCTTGTTTCAGCATCACTATGAAAATGAGAAGTTCAGGAAAAAGCTTGAGAAACAAACAGCACTTTAAATCTAGAGCAAACAGTTTCTATAGTTCTAACTATAATGGATTTGTCACTTTTGGTGGCGGATACATGCATAAAAATATACTCATTATCAAAGTACAAAATGCAATATGATACCCCACAGTTTCCTTTCTGAATGGCTACTCTGACTGTTCGCTGACTTGTATAGCTTTGTGTCAGGTTAATTTCAGTTTAGCAGGCTATAACTAAAACTACTCTCAGATGCCAAAGAGAAGTAAGAGCAAGACAGTTGTGTGGAAAGACATGGAGTCTGCAGAGACCTGAGACTTTGTGTCTCAATGTCCATGCAGGAGATGATTCCCTAGACCCATAGAAAGCTGGTGACTGGAGCTTAAGCTTGGAATATAGGATCCATCCTTTGGAAAGAGCAGATTAGAGGAAATTCACTTGCTGGCAAGGGACGAGACCGAGACGATGTTTTTTGCCTGTACCCCTGACATAAAGAAAAGACAAAACACGTCTCTTTGGAAATTAACAACCAAGAGGCCAGTCCTCGCAGAAACCTACATTTCAAATGTACATTGCTCTGGAGATCTAAGAGCTGTGTAGAACAACGGTATTAACATGACGGCAGCCTGGGCAGAAGCTGGGGTAAGTGGTGTGGGGGATTTCTTCTTCAACTTAACCACGCTCAACGTGATTTCACAATTCAAACACTGTAAAACACACAAGTAAACGATTCCCTGTGAGAGTCAACTAAATGAAGCAAACAGCACACACGGTCACTCTTGCTGCTTGCCCTGGAACATTATGAAAACGCCAATAAACTAGAAGTGCACACACACTGCTGTGGTACGTTCACCAAATTACCTTATTTGGTAACTAGATACTGTGTCCTACATTCTCATAAATTCTGTCATGAGGAAGGAGTCCAAGTGGCTGTTAGTGGAAAGGCATGTGACGTGGAAAAGAGGGCGTCAAGGGGCACACTGGATGGCCTCCATCTTTTTGGCTTGCAGTCTTTTCAAAAATATTGAGCCAATGTTTAAAAACCAGGAGATCTGACATTAGATGCAGCTTCTAAGATTCTTTATGAAAAGTAATAAGAGACCCCTGCTACTGGGCCCACATTGTGCAAAGTGAGTAGTTACAGCCTTTAGACAACACAGTGGCAACCAGTTTACTGACAGGCATTCACCCTTGCTCCAATTCTCTGAAAAGTATCAGGACAGTACTGTCATTGATGTAAAAAAAAAAAAAAAAAAAAAAAAAAAAAAAAAAAAAAGATCACCATATACAGAAGACATGCCCTTTGAGAAAAAACAAGGAGTGGTATTTATCACCTTTCTTCCCTGCCAAATTACCATGAGACACACACACACACACCACATACACACACCAGACACACACCACACCACACCACACATATCACATACTACACACCACACACCCCCCCACTCCCCCCAACACACAGAGGGATAGAGACAAGGCTTAGCAGTACGCTGCCTGCACTTAGCAACTGTCAGCCTGCCTATAAGTTTGCATTTTGCGGTTATCTTTAAATACTGAGTGAAAATGTGTAAAGCCATATTCCAAGCAAACCGTAGCTTTGCTCATGAGGTTAAAGGCTTGGTGCGTCCCTTTATCCTACAGATTCCCTTGAAGCCACAACCTGTGCTCAGGTTGGCTCTTACCTTTCTACAACGTGGTTGAAACACAGTTCAGCTTGCAGGGGCCGCTGTAAGTTCTTGAGGCAGCATCCTTTTAGTAATTTCACCAAGCATTCGTCATCCACAGAGTACTCAGTAAAGTCTTAAAACAAGAAGCATAAACAAAAGGTAAGGCTCACTGTTTCTGTGGGGTCTGGGATGGATGCTACAGCCTCCTCTATACGAGGCACACACTCTGGGCTGCCCTGCGCCTCCAGCCCAAAACTACTTTCAACAGAATCCTAATTGAGAGGGAAACTAACTGATGTGAGTTTTAGGGGTGCGTTCAAAAACATGTTTATCAACTCACTACACAATGCAAACACTCCTGAGAAGAACTCTGAGCTCACTCATTCGCCAGCTTTGTTACGGTGTGTTCACAGGCAGATTTTTCAGGTGGTCATTCTGAATTTTGTGGCCTTAGCTACGACAATTTGGAAATCTGAACTCTAAATAAAGAATGAGCTTCATTAATTCTCTCGGAGGTAAAGGAGGAGGAACCAGGCTGTCTCCTCCTGTTGTTTTGGCTCCTAACTCTGCTGGCGCCCGTGCAGGAGAGGAGAGCGCTTCCATATGGAGAAGCAGATGGCCTCCCACCCGTTCAAAACGCAGGAAGCAGAGCCCTCTCTTCCAGATCATCATGTTTACAACCTAACAGTTCTCTCAGGTTACGTTCTTCTGGGGAAACTGTGCTGCGAAGTGGTTCTGAAACACAGGAAAGGCACCCAGAGCCCCACGAACTCCCATGCTCCTGGAGAATATCAAGGATGTCCTGTCCCTGCCTGGGCCCTCAGCATCTGCAGCTCAGTTGGGCCGCATTAAGCAGAGTGAGCCATATCGCACGGTACAGTGGCTCTGTGACAAAGGTAGCCGCGCCACGTGCTCCATGCGTGAAGGCTTTCCTGATTTTTTTTTTCTTTTGCGAGTGACATGTGAAGAAGCCATTCCGAGACAGACGCTAATTTACACGTCTCAGGCTGTGACAACAGTGTGGAAGGGTGGTAAAGGGAACTGACTAGACACTGAAAATCCTCCGATTTAAAGTCTCAGGCCTCACCAGTGACACGTGCCGGTGTTTCAGCTTGTAAAACCCTCACCTATTGGAGGTTAACAGTGCTACTCACCCAACTAGAGGGGGATCACTTCACTTCTGTTTAAACATTTGAGATTCACTTCTGTCAAGTGCTGACATGACACTAGAGAACCCACAGATACCAACACCCCTAACCTTTCCCACTACTTAGAACTACCTTTCCCTACAGCCCCAACCCATGCTTCTCTCAGAGATGTCTGCCGAGAAGCAGGTCAGTCAGCCCGCAGCCCAAAGCCTTAAGACGCACACCGGGACACTGGATGTTAGTGTCATTACTGCATATCCTATTGAACTTTGAGAAGCAGTTTCTGACAGTTTGTGTTGTGGCAACATCCGCTTGCTCAATGAATGATGGTTTTTGAGGTGCCACAGACAACTACCATTGAAAAACCAGTCAAGTCACTCTGTGGGAATCTTAAGTTAGCATTGCAATAGAGGGGTTCGTATCCCACATCCGGCACAAAACCTCAGAAACAGTTTCCTCTGACCACAGCACACCACACCGTCTGTCACATGATCACTGCCTGTCATGATTCCAAGTCTCACGAAAGAGGAAGAGTTTAACAGTTTCTATCTTCAATTGGAACTTAAAAAAAAAAAATCACTGCAACAAGGCTGGTGATATGGCTCTGCGAGTGAAAGCACTTGCCACTAAGCATGGCAACCTGGGTTTGATCCCAAGGACCCACACAGTGGAAGAAAAGTACCAGTGCCACAAAACATCCTCTGACCTACACACACACACACACACAAACACACACACACACAGAAATAATACTGTTCAAAAAGTTTTCTTTTTTTTTGTTTTTTTTTTTTGTTTGTTTGTTTGTTTGGTTGTTTTTTTTAAATCATGGTAGCGACGGCCAAGCTTATGTGCAGCACAGCGAGGCGGCTGAGTGTCCTAACTGCGGGCAGACCAAGAAAGACGGAAACTTGAAAACTACAAAAATATCTATGCTGCGTATTTTAGAAACTCATTGCAACGCACCAAACAGGAAATGTGGAAGCTGATTGAAACGTGAAAGGCCACCAGACTGCAATCCCTTCATGTAACTGATTCTGTTTGCTATATGATGTCGCCACACAAATAACTACAAGGATAGACAAAGTGGATCTGCTGCCAACTTCTGGGTACATGATAGATTTGTTTAGACTTCCAAAGAAATCAGAACAGAAATTAATACCACATGCCGGCCCATGCTAAGCATGCCTGCAAGTGCGCTCTTGTGTCTAGGCTGTGCCGCTTGTGTGGATGACCAACCTTCACTCACTGTGGCCGGGCACTACGGTAGGTCACTAGTACCCTCCTACCCTGATTTTGAGCCACAAACCTCAGGCTTCTAACTTAACTTTCCAATCACAGATCCCCACCCCTCACTCTGGAGAACGGGAGCTTAATTACTAAGAGTCAGGAGTTTGGGGTCAGAGAAAACGATGCTCCTGCATAGAACAACAGTCCAAAAACCATCATGAACTTAATCTGCAGTAGCTGGTGATCCTGACAATAACAAGTTCTTTCACCCAGAGGAGAAACACAGAGGGACAGACTGTGGCAAGCCTGGTGTATTTGCTGGAGTCTCTGCTCATTACCCAGAGCTTGCTCAGGTCTCTCATCTGAAGATGCCATTAGAAACAGAAACAGAAAGGTAGTGATTTGGGTTTCTAAGCACTTCACATGTACGAGCATTACTGTTTAGGCCCCCTCCCCCCCCAGTCAAGAGAGCAAAACAACCTGAGGGTAAAGAGTCTGTTCAGAGAAAAAGCCACTGCTGATTTGCAAATGTGATTGACAAAGCACCCACTCTTAGGGGTTGAGAGGACGTCACAGCACGTCACAGAGGTTAGTCACAGAGGCTAGGGACCTGCCATACAGAGTCTGGGGAAGCAGAGGACAGAAGGGGAATGTTGGCTGGTTTTCTGCGGGGAGGGGAACACCCTACAACTGTTTTCACAAAACCCTGCAAAAGCGTTTCCTTTACTTTACGGTTTTCACATAAACATTCATTCATCCATTTAATTTGTGGACATGTGGGCTTAAATCTATATAATTCCCATGACAGCAAGAGCTATCTTTCTTCCCCCATTCGAAGTCTATGTCAGCTATGGGAGTTTGGATGAGCAAATTAATAAATTAGTCAAATACACTGATCAACAATGAGCACCACTGAATTCATTCAAAATTTTAAATTGCTTGGAGACGCCTATCTCATGGAATCCCATTTAAAAAAACAGTGGTATTTATTTTGTGTGTATGAGTGCTCTGCCTGCATGTAATGTGTACCACCACCTGCGTGCCTAGTGCACACTGTGGCCAGAAGAGGGGATCAGATCCCCTGAAACTGGAGTAACAGGCAGTTATAAACTACCATATGGGTGATGGGAATTGAACCAGGGTCCTCTGCATAACCACTTAAAAATAAGCCATCTCTCTCTCCAGCCACCACATCTTATGTTAAAGGTAAGCTCTAACACACTTCCATCTTATTTCAATTTCAAAATGATGTGGTTGTGTCCATTTCCATACAAAATAAAGCATTTTTCTTTTTAAAATAATTTCACAATAAAATAGCAAAGAATACCTTATATCCATTAGATTGGCTACTACGTGATTTTGGTTTTTTTTCCGAATGAGTGCTCTGTCTGTGGATCACATGCATACCTGGTGTCCATGGGGTCCAGAGACAATGGGATGGACATATTGTGGACCTAAATACAAGGCAATGGAACCGTTCACATGCAGTAGTACTAACTGTTTGAGTGCCCCTTCAAAACTACTGACATTTAACTGTTTCTGCACCAGTGTTGAGAGGTAGGAACTTTAAGAGAGAGGTGATGTGTGCTGTGTGCCTTCATCTCTCTCCAAGCCACGCCCTCTGCCACGCTACAGGGCAGTAAAAAGGTTTACTCCACGCTACAGCCATAGCACCTTGATCCTGCACCTGCTGGTCTCCACATCTGTGGAAAACATCCTTTATTTCCTTCATAAATTACCCAAGCTATGGCATCCTGTTACAGTAGCAGAAGAAGACTAAGAAGAGCTGCTCCTTAGAAGCAAAGATGCTGACTGATCCTTCCTCAAACACTGGCCATGTGGCTAGACCATAAAATGGGATCTCATCCTACACCACGATCTTTTGTGACACCTGTCCTTTGCTTAGAGCTATGTTCTCAAGACAAGAGGTGCTGTCCTGTTTATCTTGATGCCAAGCACAAGCTCCAGCCTTGCTCGTGAGATGCACACAGATCAACTCGAACATGTGTACACCAGGGAGAAACAGGAGAGGAAGGGGGCAGACACAGGGCCCTGCACACTTACTTTGACTTTGTAACGCCTCCTCAGCCTTCTCCACAGTCACCAGGAGGCTTTCACAAAGATCCTTTCTTTTGCCCACTATTGAAAAGCCATTCCAGACATACATCATTTCCTAAGAAGGAAGGATGGAAGACCATTGGCAACTACATGAGGTGTTGTTAAAAACATCAACAGGGCACTCAGGACTGTGTTCTACCCTTTCTTCATCTGGAATTTAGAGACATCATTTTTCCTGGTTTTACTATATCCTTTTGTCTTTTATGCTCTAAGGTAAGTAAGCATATATCTTATAGTCTTACTAAAAACTCATTTCATTCATTCAACAAACACATATTAATTATCTACTAGCACACAATTCTTGGATAGAATATAGATACGCAGGTAAAACAGTACTTTAAACTGACACCATGAACAATTTTGTTTAATGTAAATTTCTGTTGTTACTTTTAAGTAAAGGGAAATATTTTAAAATGTCTGCCACTTGTTTACATAAAGTGTTTCCAAGCATATCGCTAGAAATGATCATTGGAATCTTTATTTTACTGGGCTCAGGTTCTTTTATATCATTAAAAACATGTGTCGGCCCAGTAATGCCATCCAATATGCAGAAAACGTGCTTGTTTTAAAGGCCATATGGCTGAATGACAGCTCCTGAAATGTAAACTAATGACTCCTCCTTGCAGATTATATTTAATGGGCTAACACATGAGAATTTTTTTTTGGATCAAAAGCAAATGTGTTTTTGCTTCAAAATATTTTTCTAATGACCAGATAGCGCAGTTCATATTTTGAAGGGTCTATAATGAGGATGAATTTTAAGTTACGACAGATATTATTTGAGAGTCCTCTTAGCAGAGCAGGCCATGGACATGAGGCAGGAAATGATGCTGCCGGGTTTGTTTTATGATCCTGGAAGCTAGGAGCACAATTCAATAATGTTATTTTTAAACTGATGATGATTTAAAGTTTCTTATTGACTTAGTATTTATCAAAGGGAGAGGCAAGCTTGGTTTGAGATTTTTATGAGAAACAGGCTGTGGCAACCACCCTAGATGCGAGCATTTCTAGCCAAGTCTTTGTCACCACACACCCACCAACCTTCAGTCGTTAAAAGCACCATTGTCTAAGGTCTAATGTAGACAAAGAACTACAATGGCTCAGTAAAGTCTCTGGAAAGTTCTTTGACACAGAGAAGCCTCCCCAGTGCAGAGCACTTGATATCAGTGCAGAGCACTTGATATGTAAAAGAATGTGGAGGAGAGCTAAAGCTAACTGAGCAACAGAGGCATCACCTGGGAGAGGGGGTTAGGGCCTCGGGGTTTAGCACAGCGTTCTTGTCATCAGAGCACCATCACAGGCCCATCTCTATCTTACCAGTCTAATCTTGGGGTTCTCTGGGAAACACCTGGGTCTAGGCTAGCTACAGGATAGCTCCTATCTGACCTGGTCAGGGGCTACATTCTTATTCCTCTTAGAATACATGAAGAACTTCTGAGAGTCGGCAACAAAACACGAATAACCCAATGAAACCAAAGGACATGAACAACAACGCATAAAGACGCTCAGCGCAGAAATGCATATTAAAAGATTATCAGTCATTTGAACTGATACAGGGTGTTTTTTTGGGGGGGAGAGGGGGCTAGAAATTTAGCATTATATACCCAACATTAACACAAGACCTTTAACTAAGAATTCCGTTTCTTTGAAAACATTCCTAGAGAATTCCATGTACATGTAAATGACGTTCATTGTAGCATGCCTATGTCAGTAAAACAGGAAAAACGATCCATAGCATTCAAAGGAGAACGATTAATCACCTAAATAAAAAGGTTCATAGAACCACACAGGAGCATGGTGAAGCCTGTCTGCACTCAACGGTTTTCTTCGAAAAAGAAGGCTTTGTTTTAAAATTCAAGTCACACTGTGTTTTTCACAGGGGTTTGTCAAAACAGGAGGGTGAGCTCAAGCAGGACGGGGCAGCCTCCAGCTCTGAGGCTCCCACAGTACAGCATGGCTGATCCAAAGGAGGCCCCTCTCGGGTGGGAGACCCACAGTCACACAAGGGCATGGCTCAGGGACGAGTTTTCCCTTGTTTACAATTCCACAACAAAATAGCAACGTTTTGTTTACATGGGTCAGACATTATATTTTTGAGGTGGAGAAAGCAGCTGCTTTTGTGAGACAGGGCCTCACTGGTCTGGAATTCACTATGCAGCCCAGGCTAGCTTCAAATGCGCAGCAATTCTCCAGCCTCAGCTACCCAAGTGCTAGCATTACAGGTGTAAGCTACCATGCCCCAATTAAGCAAACTACTTGAAAAACAGTATGCTTTAAAGGTCTCCTTTTACTTTTTCAAATAGCTATTAGAAAATGTAAAATTGAATTTGTGATGTTTTATAATTCAATTCCACTTTATTCAAAATGATTTTTTGAAGTTGCCTTTATCACAATGTCTAGAATATATTAACTAGTCAAAATATATCAGGTAAAAGTTTCATTTTTTTAAAAATTAGTTTATGTATAAATATAAAAATATATAATAGTTCTTAACTGAGCTATAAGCTTCACAACCAAAGGTAAGTATATCCCTTGATGCTCTCAACAGTGAATTTATCTTTAATATGTAACAGTAAATAAAAGCAGATACCAGTGCTGGCAAGACGAGCTTTCCTGGGACACCTGAGGCAGGGGAGTACCTCCGCGCCTTCCTTACAGCGAACTTCTCTGTGGGGAGAGACTTCCCCGCGATTCTCTGTTTCAAGCCATCCACCTGTCTGTGAAGATCCCCAGGGAAAGGCCAGTGAGCACACATATTAGTCACAACTGAGGCTTTCGGACTACATCACAGCCAGGAGCCAGGAGGGAAACCGCTCCAAATGCACATTTTTGGGTGATACACAGACCCGAGTCAGAAGTCCTAGGGTAGAGATGGCACTCTGGATGGTGACACACATGCATAATTCAGGTAATGTGGGTGCACAGTTCCATGAGAGCCACTAACTGACGTATTTCCTTCAGCTTAGCTAGTGTCTTACATCTGTCAAACACAGTCCAGGCTAATCTGGGAATAAAATTGTCGATTTCCATAAATAAGCAGAAAAGAGCTCAAAGTATTTATCCAGCAAGAGGGAAGAGTATAAAGGAGCACACTTCCTGTTACTGTGTGCAGCTGATCTACAACATAATGTCTCAAAAGTCAGCCATCCCGAGGCATCATTTGAGAAAGCTAACCGAACAGGTTACTTTGTAAATAATCATTTTAGGATTTAGTATTTTCAAAGTTCTAAGGAATTTTGGGCTGAGAGATGGCTCAGCAAGTAAGCATGCTAGCTCAAAAGCAAGAAGAACCGAGTTCAAATGCTCGGAACCCAAGTTGGTGCATGCACATGCCTGTAACCCAGTGAAGTGAGAAGGTCACCAGGCCTTGCTGGCCAACAGTCTGGCTCCAGGTTCAGTGACACCCTGTCTAGAGGGAAGAAGGCAGAGAGTGTAGAGTGAGACATCTGATGTCATCCTCTGTCCTCTGCACATGTCCAGGTATGCGCCTACACATGATGTGCGCCTACACATGATGTGTGCCTACAACACGCACACACAAAATCTAAACATATGGATGAGAGAGACTACATTTTTGTGGGGTCACTTCTTGTGCATAATTCTATGACTGCATAAGCAAGGGAAAGGATTCAAGAAAATATCCAATTACATCTCTGAAAGACTCCAACGGCAGTATGACAGAGCAGGTGCGAAGCCCTGGAAACTAAACCTTAATTCTAGAAAACAAGTGTAATGCTATGTTTTCAAGATTCCCAGACAAGCAAATGTTTCTGAAATCATGCTAAAGAATCCATGCTGGCTCTAAGCTAAATGAATTATTCTAAGTGTGTCCATACCAGTGAGTATGCAGATCACAAACTAAGGAAGTGAAGCATGAAGGGAAGGGAAGGCTCAGCTATGTCTTAACACGCCCAGTGTCTCTACGGCGCAGTGTCACGCTCACCTGAACAGAGACACCACATTCTCCTTAGTCGTTGCCACTTCTTCCTCTGGAAGCATGCTCAAAATGGCAGCTTTCAAGAACACATATGTTGCCTTGAGGGGAAAAAAGATAAGGGGCTCGTGAGAGAACACTCATACGAACATGACATTCTAACCTCGCAAACCAGAAGTAACGTAGAAAACGTGCAGGTGTTACCAAGTCTAACCGATTCCCCAGGGTCTCGGCACTAAGAGGGGAAATGGATATGAGCCCCACTCCTAACCACGAAGCTACTTGTAATTGCTAGAAAAAAGGAAATCAGTTTTCTGCAACGGAGTGTCACTGGGTATACCAACCACTCAGGTAGGACGCAGCCCTTGCCTAGAGAAGCTGGCCAACACAAACCAAATCCCATGGCTCTGGTCTGGTTGGTTGGTTTGTTTGTGGCAGGTTGCTTGTTCTAAGATTTTCAGTTTATTGATCCTTTGAGTATTTTGATTTTTATTTTTTAGATTTGTGGATTTGTTTGTTTAAAAAGAGAACGGGAGAGAACATAAAGTTGGGTGGGTAAGGAGGGGTGGAGGGAGGGGACTATGATAAAAATACATTGTATGAAAAGAACATTTTTTTTTTTTTTGGTTTTTCGAGACAGGGTTTCTCTGTGTTGCCCTGGCTGTCCTGGAACTCACTCTGTAGACCAGGCTGGCCTTGAACTCAAAAATCCGCCTGCCTCTGCCTCCCAAGTGCTGGGATTAAAGGCATGAGCCACTACAGCCCGGCTGAAAAGAACATTTTTAATTAGACAGACAGACAGACAGACAGACAGACAGACAGACAGACAGACAGCAGATAGACAGAAATGAAACGCACGGGCTTTAGTTCTCTGTGCCAAGTGAAGTAATGCAATCCCAGCACTTGGGAAGCTGATGTAGAAGGATGGCCATAAATTCAATCTGTAATTCACAGTCAGCTCCAGGCTAGCCTTAGCTACAAGGTGAAACTCTGTCTTAAAAAAACAAAAACAAAAGGAAAAGGTGCTCTAATACATTTGCACAATTGCACGATTTTCAGAACTGCTTAAAAATATCAGCAACTATTAAAACAAAATCTCTTTTAGAAGACGGCCACACTTTTGAGTTAATGTGATCCTTCTGTAACAGGACCCATTGCAGTGGGAAAGCGGACAGAGGAACAATAAGCCTTGATCCCTTCCTCCCAACTTCTCAAAAGTGGCTCAGAATTAACTTTAATTATCACCAAAAGCTCGATCGCTGGGGTACTAAAAGTTTGCAAAAGTCACCAAGATGTCAGTACTGATGCTCAAGGGTTGTGACATTCAGTCCATCCTGGCAGTAAAACGCCTTTCTTGGAGAGCACTTTTGAGAGGACGCTTAAAACTTGGACTGCTGAGGACAGCGTCTGCAATTACATGCTAGCCACATCCTGCCTGGAGTATGGTTGGTATACCACCCTCTTCCTCCTCTTCTTCCTCCTCCAGCCCCTAAACTGAGAAAAGTATCCATGCCATATTCTTGAAAAAAAATCAATCTTACATCCCAAACGACCATGGGCATGTAGCAAGCAGAGGACATGAGAAAAGCAGGGTGCTTACCTTAGACCATTTACTCTCTTTGCAAAGTAGGTCTGAATAGTAATACGCCTGCATCCAATTTTGCTGGTATATATAAATCCACATTAATTCCCAATAACAGAGATGGTGAAACTGTTTCCACTCCTCTTGAACTGAAATGCATTTGCGAAATGTTTCTTGAGCCTATAAGTCAATGGCATAAAGCTGATCATCCAGACATTAGACAAGGAGATAATTACCTAATGGAGAAATACATAAAACACTTTGTACAGGAAGAACAAAATCATTACTCATTAAGCCACTCAATATGCCGTCACGTTCTCTTCCTTAACGTGACAACACCGTTAGACTCTGTTGCTTTATTTGACTTTGTCAGGGGGCCTTGTACTTTATAACACAGGAATAGGAAACTCAATTTCCAAGTAAGATAGAAATGTCAAAATTCTTTCATAAAACAGACTATAACAGTGTAAGAATCTTTACTGGACAAAACACACATTAAACAAAATCCCATAATCAGCAAAAGGCTAACTAAGCCCTTATCAGAAAGATTGGTAAAGATGTAACTAGGCAAGTAAGAAAGAAAGAATAACTAATAGACATACAGCAAATTAATAAACTGGTTAACTAAATCTGAAAGTTTGCACTAGGAATGTAGCTTAGTGGTAAAGCACCTGCCCAGCACACACAAGGCCCTAGATTTGACCAGCACAACAAATAATAATAGCCAAGATAAAGTTAAGTAAAAAATTCAATTCTTTTTTTTACACTCATCACATGGGCAAAAAAATTAAAGGACGAGATGTCTCAAGTTGACAAAGAACATTAGAAATATAGATTCTCATATTTTTAAAGATTCATTTTTTTTATATGTACATGTGAGTGGGTGCCTGCACCGTGTATGTGTGCTACATGCATGCCCGGTGCCTCTAGAGGCCAAAAGATCCCTTGGAAGTAGAGTTATAGGCAGGTGTGAGCCACATGATGTGGGTGCTAGGAGCCTGAGTCCCCTGCAAGAACAGCAAGTGCTCGTAAGCACTGCGGCATCTCTCCAGTCTGTCATTTCTTCACAGACATTTACATTAAAAGATTCTCGAGAAAGGGAATTTGCCTGGATATATCAAAGATGCAAGCATCATCTGACCCAGAATTTTACATCAATTTATTTGTGCACAGAAATGTTTAGTGGCCAGTCACCAATAGCAGATTAATAAGTATAAAACAGCCATCTCATAAAAAGGAAACCCAGCCATCAAAATGAACAGAGGGAGACTTAGATGTATGGTTGGAAGGTAGATCTAGGGTTTAATATAAATAGAAAAAAGTTTGATCTTATTTGTGTGAAAAGATATCATAGACAGACAGACACACACACACACACAAACACATACACATGCTTCTCTTTGGCTTTAAGAGAATTAATCAATTAGTTTCTTTGATGAGGATCCAGCATAATTGCATCAGAGGTAGAAGACAGCTTCCAAAATCAATGCAGAAATAGACAATGGGATGCCAGTAATAAAATGTATGATTTTATGCACTCTTTAAAAAAATATTTTATACACTCCACCATGAACTACTTCACAATATGTGTAAACATGTTTTGAGGTAAGTTACTAAGTATGAAAACACGTGCACAAAGTAAAAGCTTAGCTTTTCAGAATCACATTCCTATTTGTTAGTCCACGTAACCAAATTTACCTATGGTGAGTGACCGTGTGACACAACCCTCCCACACTGACACTGCCCTTAAATAACCCTTGTTGACACAGCTACCTTTTCAGCATGGCCTTTCAGCAGCTCTATTCGGGCGTGATAGAACAGTATGAGGGAGCCCTGTGGAGAAAGGAAAGAACACACTTCAACAGACAATGGCGGCTATGAGTCACGATGACACAGACGATGGAACAGTGATCATACATTTGGGAACTGCTGAAGGAACGGTGCAAGGAGACTCTCTGCTTCCACGACATTAACTTCTCCTGTACCTAGAAATGGAACAGACACTGCTCAGTGCTCAGGAAACACAGTGCGCATTGACAACCAGCTCCCCGACTCTCACTGATACACAGCACACACTCATGGACAACATAAACCTGTGTTTTCATCTGAGAAGGGTATGACTCAAAGAACTCCAGGGCAAACAAGTCTTAAGAATTACGGTGGCTATCTCAGACAAGTCTTAAGAATGGAGGTGGCTATCTCAGACTCCCAGTGACATTTCTACTTTTCAAGGCAACGTTAACTTACATTACCTCTAAATTGAATTTTCTACAAAATAAAAAAAAATGGAAATACTACCATGAATGTGATAAAAATATAGCCACCAAATGCATAAATCTTATCTAAGAATTGAGTTTAAAATGTTTTATGAGGCATTAGAGTGATGGCTCAGTAGGAAGAGCACTAGCTGTTCTGAAAGAGAAGCCAAGTTCAATTCTTAGCAGCCACATGGCAGCTCACAACTATCGGCAACTCCAGTACGAGGAAGTCTAATGCCTCCTCTGGCCTCTGTGGGCACAAGCCATGCACGTGGTACACAGACACACATGCAGACAAAATGCTCATAGGCTCAAAATAAAGAACATACATGCATATAAGTAACTTTGTAATTTCTCAGTAAAAACAATCGGTCAACTGTCTCTGCCCAAGATCTCTATGATAAATCTCACCATCTTCCATCTTAACTCAAAAAATCAAAAGTAAGCAGACAGAGACTACAAGCTCTTACCAAGAATCAGGGAGATGTAGGTATGAAAAGCCAGGATTGTAAGGCAACAGAGCGGGGACCGCATGCTGCTCCCTGATGCACCTTCCCGTAGCTGCAGAAGGCCCAGGTCCTGCAGAGAGCAAATGCATCGCAGAGAGAGAAAAATCATCATTCATTCACATCATTCATGTCCTGCCCTCCATGAACTTGGGGTTTTGTCACCAGCTTAGAATAATGGCAGTATTTAAATAGAAACAAACTTCATATTTAAACTGGCATGAGACAATCTGATAAATCCTTTCGTAAATCCTGTCCCAGTCAGTTTTAGTTTAATACAGCCTAGAGTCATCTGAGAGGAAAGCTCACACCAAAGAATTGCCTAGTTCAAATTGGTCTGTTGAATGTCTTTGGGGATCATGCTTGATGCAAGAAGACAGCCCACTGTGAGTAGCATTCCTACGCAGGTGGTGTTGGGCTGTTCAAGAAAGCCCAAGCATGAGCCTACAAGCAAGTCAGCAGACTCCCCTCAACAACTTCCTCCAGCTTCCTGCCTTTAGTTCCTGCCCTCAAGTCCCTTAACAATGGACTGCAACCTAGAAGTACAAGAGAAAAATCAACCCTTTCCTCCTCTACGTTGCTTTTGTTCAGAGTGTTTTATCATAGCAACAGATATCAAACTAATCCACATTGATCATATAATTCTACAGAGAGGAATAAACTGCTCGTTCTCAAGAAATGCTGTATTTCTTTGATTTCCAATTTACACCCTGAGCTTCTCAGGGCTTGTCTCAATGGTAAAGCGCTTACCCAAGCATGAGTAAAGCCAGGCCTGGGTTTCATCCCCAGCACCACAGAAAACCATACTGAGATTCAAGCTCAGTGCACCTGGCCACTCCACAGGGAAAGTGAAACAGGAACTCACAATTCTATGGGAACAGCTAGTGAGCAGCTAGATGAATACAAGATTCTGAATGTTAGAAACACTTGCACCTCATTGGGGAAGTCTGAGGGAATGCTCTGTGGAAGAGAGAGTATTTATCTCAAACCTAGGAAAAGAGGCACTCTTGAGAGAACGTCATTTGAAAAGAAGCTATGTGGAGAAGACCACTATAACAGAAAACAACAGAAATTCCTTCAAAATCAAGACAAAATGAAATTGGTACCCTGTTTCCAGAAAATCCAATAAATTCTAGTAATCGGATGATTCTTGCTGGTAAAAGAGACAGCATCTGTAAGGAAAAATAGAAATGTAAGTGCACTTGCATGTTAGACTCTGACTACAGACAGCCCACGTGAGTGAGCTGATGTGTGAGGCTGACTGTAGGCTGCCCAGTGGTTAACCCTAACCTGTTCAGAAGCCCTGATAGCCAAATCAAGTCTAACCTGACTAGGACTCAGTAAGGAGACAATAAATAAAGCCTGGTTTCTCCATGGTCCTCTATATGGTGACTTAGGTCTTCTGTGAAATGAAGTGGCATGAAAGGTATCTCAGGCAAGGCTTCTTTCTTCCTTTCCATTTTGCTTTGATTTGTTGAGATAGGGTCTCATCTGTAGCTTAAGCTGGCCTTGAACTTACAGTGCCTTCCTGCCACTCAAGTGCTGGATTACAGACATGAGCCTCCATGCCTGGTTTAGGCAAAGTTTCCTTCAGCTTCCTTTCCAGAAGGTACAACCCTAAGGTGATACTCCTGTACTAACAAAAGTGGGCAGTCACAGCAGCCCGGTGCCTTCTGGGACACCCCTGAAGGACAGGGAAAAGGAGTCTCCCAGAAGTGGCCATATACCAATCCATGGAGGTAGCCAGTGGACTGGGGCTAGACAGTTGGAGGCTTAAGTAGAAAAGGTTTTGAAAATATCTCTCTGAATGGGAGATACTACATCCCAGATGAATGATGAGGTTTAACAGTCAAGCAGACAGAACAGACAGTCCATAGGGAGAAGTCCGTCCACCCTCAACCCCAGCACTGACTTACTCATGTAACAAGCCTTGGGGATATATGCTCAAAATACAATTCTTTTCACTACTTCATTTTTCCAACAAATTAAACCTCCGTAAAAATTCCAAATTTCTAAATAACACTGTACTGACAGTCTTACTGACTCTGCATCTCCCCAGAGATCATCAATTGTTTCTCAGATTATATCACTCCCTCCCATTTTCAACTCCAGAGCCATCATTAACAGGACAACAAATATTTCTGATGAACAAACAGAACTAGATTCTAGCTCCTTGTTACTAAAAGCCTTACTAGTCCAATCGGGTGCTGCATTCATCCCTTGTCCTGTGTGACCTAAAGCTGTTCTGAGTGTAGACGGAACTTTGTATCATTCGCCACACAGGAAAACCAGTCCAGTGCAGCAGCTTACCAGCCAAACACAGGTAGAGGTTTGAGATAAAGCTCAAACACACAAGAGAGATACTGGTCACTTAGTTTCATCTACAAAAGGTTCTGGTTTCTATATTGTGGAGCGGTGCGCTGTGAGAGGCAGCTGGGTACCTGGTCGAGCATGCTTTGAACCCTGGAGACCCTAAAGGAACACAGGAGTTTGGCGGTACTCCTGGGCCC
This sequence comes from Rhabdomys dilectus, assembly GCA_019844195.1. NCBI lineage: Eukaryota > Metazoa > Chordata > Mammalia > Rodentia > Muridae > Rhabdomys > Rhabdomys dilectus. Next base: position 1,162,314 of record JADRCG010009743.1, read on the forward strand.
CCTGGTTCCTTTCACATAGCCACAGCTCTCTAGAGACCCTCCCAAAGAGAGATTTGTGGCCATCAGTCATGTAGCACAGATAGAAGGCATGACTACAGGCCACAGAGCCTCAAGCATTTCCATATTCATGAGATACCTAAAGGCCTGAGGGCGTAGTCAATTAAGCATTCCTCCCCAGACCCTTCTCCTAAGAAAAGGTATTTAACCTCAGGCTCACCCTGAGAATACGGGGTATAGCTTCATCCATTTTCCACCATGACAATAAATGGTTTAAGACCGTGAACTACCTCTCATCTTTGGGACCCACTGTGGGGAACCGTGGAGAAGATCTTCAACTACCAAGCCACTGTCTAATTTCCCAGTGAGGACCTCTCTATGTTCTAGCCATAGAAACCCAGCCAAGCAAGTTGCAGTGACCAAAAGCCCCTCCCCGAGGGCTGCAGCCGGAGCTCATCTTCTCCCCCTGCCCCCTTTGGCTGCGTGTTGATCCAGCCCATACAGCCCCTTTTTGATCTTTCTGCGACCTCTCAGCGGCACCTGAGAGCCCAAGGGCTTGAGTCTAGTCTGTCCCCGGCTGCCTCCTGGCCCCAGGGATCCCCAACTTAAGAGCTCCAGTCCTAGCCCCAGCGGGGGTCTCAGACTGTGTTCTCCAAATGCCCAGGGTGGAGCCCTGCAGCTTCTCACAGCTAGATGTCCACCCAGCGCTGGAGTGAACTCAGTAGAATTCCTGTGCCTCTGCTTCCCTGAGCCGCGGCCCCAGCCCCTTGGGGTGGGAGACATGGGGCTCACAACTCAGCCCAACAGGACCCATGCCCACACACACCCCACAGCCCAAAACTATATAACTCTTTTCTTACCAAATTGAAGGCCCCTGTTCCAAGCTTGACTCCTCCTTCAAACTCATAGAAGAAGTGCTGTTCATGCTTGTTCTTCTGAATCACGTGCAGGATAGAAAGGCACTCTCTGGAGTGAGAATAAAGGGTAGAGAATTAGTTTCCCGTGACTCTGACAAAGGAACGTCAAACCAGTGTTACCCTTATCTACTATAAATGTCATTACCTAAAATATTACACAAATGCAGATGACCATTAAGCCAGTCTGCTCCTCAGGCTACAGAATAACTCCCACTAAGAAGAAAGAAAGCACCCATTTTACAGTGTTGAGTAGGGTGTGTGTGGGGGTCGGGGGGTGTCAACCATCAGCAAGATCAGTTTAGGAGCCACAGAACCTCAGGGTTCGATCTAACAGCTTCCCTGGAGCATCTGCCAGGAAACTTCAGGAGTGTTCAGGTCTCAGCTGCTGTGCACACTTCACTGCCCTGCCTTCTACTCTCAAACATGGATCCTATAGGCAAAAAGATTTCAATTCCATGCAGATGCCTGAGAGCTTGATGAGACTATTCTGATCACAATGATATCATTTGCCTTATCATCTCTCTTTGCAAAAGCAAAGGAGTGGTGGAGGAGGAGGCGGAGGAGGTGGTGGTGGAGGAGGAGGTGGTGGAAGAAGAGGCAGCGGTGGTGACTGAACCCAAGGCTCTCACACAATAGGAAAATACTCTACTACTAAGCTACATCCCCAGACCACAGATCATCTTCAAAAGACAAATAACCAAAGGCATGTAAATTAGCAATAAGTGGTAACTGCTTACTGAATTGGGAAATAGTCAGTTACTGAGAAAGTAACAAAGATGTGTCTCAATTACTGTTCAGAAAAGGACACACTTGCAGAATAGTCGACTGATTATATCTGCCTAGACAGAGTAATCAGCCCTTAATAATTTTGCAGCACTAAGGTCTGTCAGATGAGTTTGGGCCAGAAGGCTGAAGATTTGATGCTCCAACGTTCGGTAGTATAGGGGTTGTCCAGGTGTTCAGCGGTCTCTATAAATTGGCTAAGTTTTAGAAGCTATGCTTAGTGCTTCCCATAACTTCAGTTAACTCAGTCATTCTGGATTTCTGATGGGGTTGAAGACCTATAGTCTCATAGCCAATCCTGGTGATTTACTTTGAGAGAAAAGATCTGAGTGGATGGTTTTCAGCTGACATTCATTCTAAAGCCAAGAAAAAAGCCAGGTTCAAAACTAAGTGTTTTAGTCAAGAGAGACGACAGAGGTTCTGGTCAGTCAACAAAAGGAGGGACTGGGTATTAAGATTATCTTGTACCTCACTGGTACAAATAGGAATAATTATGCTCTAATTGTATTTTAAGAGAAAAGTTTTATTTTAACAGGAAGGGTGATATGTAGGAGGAGCTAAGGGGGAAGGAGCACCGAGAGGAAAAGATGGAGTAAGGAGAGGAGAAGATGAAGTAGAGGAGAAGCTAGGTGATGAGAGAGAGAAAGAGAGAGAAAGAGAGAGAAATAGAGAGGGGGCATGGAGGCAGAAGTTCACGTGTCTCCACCAGTCAAAGATAGTTTATATATGTAGGTTGGGTATCGGGTTACACTTCTGATTGAGCATTACCATACTTATAAAGCCTTTGATTAACATTTAAAAAAATTGTATAAAAGCAAAATGGAAAAGGGGGCACGGGATAAGGGTTTTCTAGGGAGGGGAAATGGGGAAAGGGGATGGTATCTGAAATGTAAATAAAATATCCAATTTAAAAAAAAAAAAAGCAAAGATGTGTCTCGGTGGCAGGACACAAGATACCATCCACAAGGCCCTGTGGGGTGGTGGGCTGTGAGAAGCAGCTGGGTGCTTGGTCGAGCATAAGCCTGGAACCCCGGACCCTTATTGGACTGCAGGAGTTCGGCTCTGCTCCCAGGTCCTGGTTCTTTTCATTTAGCTTCAGCCCTCCACATCCCCTCCCATAGAGAGGTCTATGAGTCATGAGGAACAGTGCCTCAGGCTCTCCCACATGCAGATGAGGTATCTCCAAGCTCTCAGACCAAGCCAATAGGCATTATCTGCTGCCAGACCCTAACCCACCCTGAAACTGTATATAAGGGCTCTATTCAGGGGAAGTAAGGCGTGTGCTCAAGAATCATCCTGGCGTCCAAGAGTTTCTGTCACAAGAGCTGTAACACTTGGGGAGAGATCTGGTCTCCCAGCACCTGCCTGGGACACCAAGCTACCTCCTTGCCAGCTAGCCGACTTCTTATTGACCCAGCCCAGGTCCAGGCCCGCTCATCGAGGAGGGACAGGTGCAACACCTAGGAGTGACCTGGTAGGGATGGGTGAGCGAGCAGAGGCAGCAGTGGGGGCAAGCAATCTTCCCTCCCTGCTCGCACTCTGTGCCCTTTGGCCCGGACCTCCCGCACCAGGCCTGCCAGAGACCAACCACAGTGGAGACACGGAGGCAGCAGCAGAGACAGTAGTAAACCCTTCCTGCTCTCACCCTGTCCCCAGCCAGGAGATCATCATGGGATGCCCAACAGAACAAGGGACCCACAGGCCTGAGGCATGGGAGCTCTTTGATCGGAAGTTACAAATTGTGAATCACCTAATATGGGTGCTGTGAACTGAACTCCAGTCCACTGAATGAGCAATATGCACTTTTAACCAGAGTCATTCCAGACCTCTGAATAAAAATTTTTAATGAAAGTTTAAAGGCTGATTTTAAACTATAATTGAGCTTTTTATTTTGTAGGATGCTTATATCTGTGAGTCTGAATAAAAGGTATATGAAAATTATTTATAGTAATAACAAATTGTTTCAAAATAGAACATTATGTATGTTTAAAAGCTTAACTTTTAAGATTTTTAGCATGTATGTGTACGCTTTGTGTGTGTGTGTGTGTGTGTGTGTGTGTGTGTTGTCTGTGCCATGTGTCACACACAAGTGGCCTCTGATTGCCTGGAGCTGAAATTGCATGGACTTGTGAGCCACCCAGTGTAAGAGCTGAAACACAGACTTTGGTCCTGTGACAAATCAAAAAATCCTCTTAACCTCTGAGCTGTCTCCAGCCCCAAGCTTTTAATTTTAAGAACATAAAATATTTCCCTATGTTCTTTGCTAATGACTTAAATTTGTTTTGTTTTGTTTTGTTTGGTTTTTTTTTTCTTGTTTTGAGACAAGGTTTCCCTATGTGGTCCTGACTGTTCTGGAACTTATTCTATAAACCAGGCTGGCCTTGAACTCAGAGATCTGCCTGCCTCTGTCTCCTGAGAAAATATTTTAAAACACTAAGTCTTATTGAAATTTATTTTTATATTAGTGATGGTTTTACCTTTTAACAGTTTAAAATATTTCTCTTTCTCCATTATTTTGAAAGGATTATGTATAAGTAGGAATTCAGTATAATATGAACTTCTAACGAAACATCTGTGTGTAGAAGTACATGCAAACACACACACACCCAAACACACTGAGGCCTCTCATGATCAAAGCCCTGTCACTGCACTGAAGCAGGTGTCTCTCTACCGTAGGACTACTTAAATTAGCTTTTTAAAGTTTTGATGATTGGAAAAGCAATCAACTCTTTAATCTTCTAAAAATTACTTTGAAAGGAAATCTAAAAACATTATAACGAGTGTCCCAAATCTACTCCCTCTTATAAGATTATTTTTTTGTGGATTCCAAGTTTACATAATGAGTACTGGTAAAAAGCGCCTCTTAAAATACTAAGCAGGCTCTGCTTCTGGTAGTGGGATGTGTTCCCAGTGATGCTAGGAAGCTTATGTTAGGTTTGCTTTCCCACACATAACAATTATAAACCCTGAAAAACACACAAAAAATATATTTAAAACATTTCTGCAGGCTTGGAAACCGAGGAATAGGCACCTTCTGAAAGCAGGAAATAGTTCATGAATTAACTTTATGTCTATGTGTCTACGTGCCTGAAAACATGCCCCACTCCATATGAGGACCACAGACCACAATCAGTAAGCCATATAGTCTCCCTGGGTTAAAAGACAGAATCCAAGACAGAGAGAGGGTCTTAGTGGATATAAGGACATTTCCACAGATGACAGAACTACACTAATGTGAAAACCAAAATCTATGTCACAAAAACACTGAAGTCTTGGCTAATCCAAGAACTATGTGACTGGGGAAAGGTCCAAGAGGCAACAGGAACAGGATAGCAGGGATCCAGGTGCAATGTCCCTGCAACAGGAAGAATCTGGAGCCTGAGTCTAAGCAAATTAAAACAAAACAGAGCTTTGCTTCCCAAAAGAGAGCTTGGCACAAGTCAGAGAAAGGATGACAGAATCTAGCGTCTTTACAAATACATCAATATCTAGGATATGATTTTAAAATTATCCCACATGAGAACATAACATACAGTCAACAGAAAAGCAATAAATAGAAATTGACTCCAAGATGACCCACATGTCAGATCTATTCTAAAGTAAGTAGGTGCACGGTGTGGATCTGTATGTAACTCACTGAACACAATTAGGCTGACCAGTATGTAACTGGAGGTTTGCAAGAAATGAGTGACAAAAGATGCAGGAGAAACAAACTTTGAGGGAGACAAAAAAAAAAGATATATTAAATATACGAAACAATTACACAAACAGCTGAGATCCTAAACAATGCAAGAACTGATACAATGGAGTGCTGGTTTTAAAGGGCTGAAAAAAGAAACACCCTAACAATTCACTATGCACAGAAAACTATGCACAGAAAACTATGCACAGAAAGAACATCCTTGAAGGTAAGGCCAAAATAAACAGGTTTTCAAAACAACAAAAACAGAAGAAAAATGCTGAAAGTTATGAAATGCTAAAGGAAGTTCATCAGCATAAAGTGAACAGAAATGATGTCAAATATTTGATAAGCAGAACACAGTAAGACAAAAAAATGACGCTTATTATGCATTTAATGATGCACACTTATGGCACACCATAAGAACAGTTTAAAAGGCTGTCCTATATAAATGGACATCTTGACACAGCCTAGAGTCACCTGAGAAGGGAGTCTCCACTGAGGGATTATCAAGACCAGATTGGCCTGAGAGAATTCTGTGGGAGATTGTCTTGATTACTAATTGCTGCAGGAAGGCACAGCCCACTGTGGGCAGCATCATTCCCTGGGCAGGTCCTGGGCTGTGTAAGCAAGCTAAGCATGAGCCCACACATGAACCGGCAAACACTGTTTCTGCTTGAGTTCCTGCTCTCACTTCCCTCAGTGAAGGACTGTGGCCTGAAATGTGAGCCAAGTAAGCTCTTTCCTCCCTAAGTTGCTTTTGGTCGGAGTGTTTTATCACAGCAACTGAAAGGAAGCTAAAACAAAGGCCAACTGATGGCAAACCATGTTTTTACAAAACTTGTACACTTTACACACTGTATTAACTCTAAGCTAACAGTAATAAGCCAAGGAGGACATTACAGTCACTACAGTAACCACAAAAACTAGAAACATATAATTATATTAGATGTTTTAAAAAGTTTATATTATAGCAAGCCAAATGTAGTGGCATGTGTTTGTAATCCAGGCACTCCAAAGTCTGAGGCAGGAGAATGAGAGATGTAAAGCCAGCCTGTGCTACAATAATGAGACCCTGCTTCAAGAACACAATACAAAAATAGCAATATAAATACATATATACAAATATTCTTAGGAGAGAATCTCTTTAAAAGCCAATCTTAATAGGGTAGTAATAAAAAATCCCAACACTTGGGAATCTGAGGCAGAAAAATCAAGAGCCCAGGATAGCCTGGCTATAGGACAAGAGCCTGGCTTCAAAAATACTGAATTTAATTTCAATTTCAGTCACACTTTACTTTGTAACTTACTTATATATTTGGTAACTTGTTCTAATTTTGAGTCCACCTTTGATGAAGTTGATCATATTTTCATCCTGAAAATAATACAATTAAATGATTAGAGCACTTAGGGGGAAAGTAAAACAGTATGTATTGGTGGAGTGAGAAGTGTGCGAGCGTGGGTGTGTGCACGAGCGTGCTGCTGTGAATGAACACTCTACCACTAAGCTTGCTCCCCAGCCCCACATACTGTATTCTGGCTGCATTTGATACAAGATTCTTGCCTCGCATTTGCAATGTGCCAGTTTGTGATTTTCTTGTAAGTTTGAAGCTAGTAAAAACACATTTTTTTTTTAAAGCTTCTGTTACCTTGTATTTCTAAGGACATAATCCTCAAAAATTTGGGGCCAAATATAGTCCAAAGCTACTTCAATAGACACTATCATCCTCTGAGAAATATTCTTCTGAGCTCGGTGGTACCCAGAACACTTGGCTACACAACTCTGTTCTAAGGCCAAACTTTCGCATCCACCACACCCAGAGAATAATAGTTCTTCTTTTGGTGATGTTTATACAAGAAGTCTACTTAACATTGTAAATTTTTTTAAAAAAAAAGATTTATTTATTTATTTTATTTGTATGAGCTGTCTTTTGTAGCTATCTTCATACATATCAGAAGAGAGCATCAGATCACATTACAGATGGTTGTGAGCCATTGTGTGGTTGCTGGGAATTGAACTCAGGACCTCTGGAAGACCAGTCAATGCTCTTAACCCCTGAGCCATCTCTCCAGCCCCAACACTGTAAATTTCACTCATATAAATTTGCAGACCAAAAGTCATAACCAACTGAGGAACAGTATGTCAATGGTGCTGACAACAGACGGGCCCACACTCTTACACTCCTAAGGCGATCAGCTCATCTAAAGCTCACAGACACTTCTGAAGTCAAAACAACAAAACCAAAAAACCCCATTTTTAGCTTACTATTCTCATTAGCTACTTAAATATTTAGCATTCCTACTTTTATACAAATCCATAAATACAAAATTCACTATATAACTCAAATGTTTATATTCTTATTTAGGAATTGTTTTAAGATATTAAAAAATTTAAATTTTACATATTTAAGATACTAAGAAATTTAGAATATTTTAAAATATTAAGAAATATAAATAAAATTCTTATATTTATATTTATACAAGCCAAAAAGAAATTTCTTGGGCTAGATTAAAATCAAATAATGATTATTTCATTCCGTGATTCAATAAACACTGACCAAATGCTTATTTTGTGATGGGTACCAGAATGCAAAAGCAACATGATGTATGGAGTGACTAGGCATGCGCCATGTGGGAGGCATGCGTGGAGTGTCAAGAAAACACAAAGTGGGGCATAGAGAACCAGAAAAGCAAGAAGGGACAAGGACAGACCCGGGGAAGGAAGGCAAAGCGATCCTGAAGTCTCCTTTACAGAGACCTCAACTGACACACCAGGCAGCATTAAAGACCATGCTGGGCCATCTGCAAGAAGAGGAGAGCTAACACAGCAACCAAAGTAGAAAAGAAAGGAGCCGAGCGGGAGGGAAGCCACTTTGACCCCTGTGGCGAGCGAAGGTCAGTAGCACCTGAGGACAGTCCTGGAAACCCCTTCCCAATCTGTGATACTCGATAGAGAACACTGATAGTCCGCGAAAGCCATGAAATGCAGAAGCAGAAACTAACATGGCAGAGGTTCCTTTCTAAGTAAGAATCAATCACAGAATGCAGGATGAACAAAAAGTAAGAAGAAACCAGGGACAGTCATTCAGCGGCTGTACAACCGATCCTTCAGCAGCCGATGAGCACCGCTGCAGAAGCCATGATTCAAGGTGGGAGCACGTAGGAAGGGTAGAGCTTATGAGTACTGCTGGAGCAATGGTGGTGGGAGCATGGAGAAAGGGGTGGAGCTTCAGATCCTTACCCAGCCAAAGCACAGATACAGGGAAGTAACCCCTGGCAGACATGAAGGAATAGTGGACACCTCTGAGATGTTAGATTTCAAATCCTCAGTTACAAAACGAAGTTGTAACCTAAAAAAGTTGTCAACTGCCCACTTGGAAAACACATAAGGAAAAAAGTAGGGGCCTCCATGACTCATGTTGTGATGTTACTGACATGGTGAGAATGCTGTCTGGACTTCAGGGAATAGGACACTACCCTGATTCAGTTTTACTGAACTGGAATCTAAGCTAACATGTCAACTTGCAGGGGGAAAAAGTACCACCACTACTAACACCTCAAAAAAAAAAATGGAGAAGAGACCTTCAAAATAATTTAAAACTTGGAGACTGTTTCCTGCTTATCATCTCTACTCCCACCCTCACTGGGACATAACTGTCATCGGGGTCATAATGTAAACTCCAAGTTTCTAAAAGCATTGGCGCGTGCACATTTGGGCAAAGGGTGAAATTTAGGACCCCAAAATGACTCCTTGACTTTTAAATGACTTTTTAATGACTCCTTGGCCAGCAATTGGGAGGCAGGGACAAGTGATCTTCACAAGTTCCAACCCAGCCAGGGCTACATAGTGAGACTCTGTCTGGAAAAAAAAATCAGAAAGGGGAATGAGGATTAAAGGGTGAGTGGGTAAAATGTGAAGGGTCCTTGGAAAAAGCGGATAGGATAGGCATGTGCACCTGAGCACTGCAGAAGCAGTCGATACGGTGAGGGATTGGCAGAGGCTAAAGAGGCCTCCTCAGCCCGGGGGAATTCTTGCCTGCAGTACGCATGTGCAAACTGGAGTCCTCTTTGCTCTCACACTAAGAAGAATCCTAAAAGCCATTTGAAGCAGGCACTAAGAACATCTGAGTGGGAATACAGCTCTCCAGAGCCTTCTTTCAGGCAATCCTCAGGGGTAGGGGGTGGGACACAAGTATCTTTATTACCACTCTAAGCCTTTCTGCTAACACGGGGTGAACACATTTAACCTTCTCTGTGCAGAGTTGGCAGACTTCCCACCCAACCCAGGATTCACCCAAACGTTTATTACCTGCACAAACGTGAGCGCTGCCTTCTGCAGGAGACACTCGGCATAACAGATCTCAGCATGCATTTCCTCTATTAAAAACAAATACAATTATATTAAGACACAGTATTCCTCTAAGACATTCTGATAAGGGTGAAAGATAAATAAGCCCGAGAGAGACACAAAGGCCTAGATTTGTTTCCATGCTTCCAGAGAAACAGGATGAGTGTTCCTGGATAATCCTGGATCGTGTGAACTGTTGAGGGGAGTCATCTTCAGCTTCATCCAACATTAACCACAGAGTGAGTGAGGCTCAAGAAGAGGAGAAAACCGCCTGGTCTACAGAGTGAGTTCCAGGACAGCCAGAACTACACAGAGAAATCCTGTCTCGAAAAAAAAACCAAAAGAAAACAAAAAATAAAAAAAAAAAAAGAAGAGGAGAAAACCAACTGTTTGTTTGAACAGGGCCTCACTTTGGAGCCCAAGCAGTTTTAAAACTCAGTAGTCCAGACTGTCCTTCAACTCATAGCAATCCTCCTGCCTCAGCCAGCCTCTTGGTACTATAGGCATGAATCATCATGCCTGACTGAGGAAACAAAATTTAAAGCCCTTTTGAGAGAAGAAAATTTACCTTAAAAAAATAAAAAGTAACACAAACATCTAGTAGTTATACAGACTGAGAGGGTCAGTGAAGCTTAAAAATCCTAGCTCCTAAAAGATGAAGGCATGGTCATCATGAGGTCATCGTGACAATGATCAGAGAGAACGCAGCCACTTCCTAGAGATGCAGAAAAACTATGACCTGTGTGCACAAGTCAGGGCTCCACAGAAACAACAGAAAATCCAATCCTCAGCGAGCTCACACCTGAACACAAGCACACAAGAACACCATGCCAGCCCAGCAGTGTCTGCACCACCCAACGTGTCCCGGTGTCCTGGACAGTCCGCTATGTTTGCAGAGATTGGGGAGAGAGAACTTTATGTTTCTACATAAACAAAATCATCAGATTCCTTTCTTCCCCGGATGCAAGTAGGTGAGTTATTTAAGCTACTGAGCTTAGAGGAAAGATTCTGCTGCATGCTAGTATAGGGTGCCGTGCGGGCTTGCCCTTCCTCTCTGCTACTCTCCTCGTTTAGATGGTCCAGGAATAATGGATTAAATGAGTATTGCCTGTAGCATTTACCAGACTCAGTCAGCTTTGATGAATACTGGCAACTTTCACCATTATTGTTCTTGACCCGTATCTGTGCTTCCTGGTAAAGGCTCAGAGAAGGCACGGGGCCTTTCCAATCCAAGTGGTGAGGCAACACGGGACAGTTTGTGTCACTGGGAACACTGTTGACCAAACTAGATAAGATGTATGTGTTCCTTCATTTTCACACACATGACCCACAGGCTCTCTCATACTGACTCAACTTAAACGTTCAATCTGTGAGAAGTATTATACAGTTAAGTTCCTCAGAAACAGAGGGAAGATGGGGTGAAGGACACCACCAGGACATGGTGCTGTCCATGGGCATCCTGGCACTGCCACCAGTCCTGATCCAGTCTCCAGGACACCTTCCCTCAGAGTGTGCCTCAGAGTGTACCTTCATGGTAATTCAAACTAGCAGATTATTTTCACCACCAGACTAGCTTCTTCCTAGGTAACTGCTACAAAGTGACAACAGTCTGCGGTTATCAATGCCAAAGGCCACCTTGAGAACAGATGACTGGCCTGGGGCAGACAAAGGGGAAAGGTCAGTGCTGGTAGAGGATCAGAAGATAGAAAGGCAACAAAGTGCAGGCACCTCCGAAAAAGGGCAGCCGGGCTCCTCTGGCTATAGCATGAGGTACCTGAGGGGAGAAGAGGGCAGCAGGCTGACACAGGGGCAGTGCTGAATGCTACAGCTGGCCTGACCTTGTAGGCTAAACAGCAGGTCCTTATCAAGACATGAGCAGAAGGGCGACTAGACCAAAGACAGAGAGACTAGAGAGGAATACAAAGGACCCGTCACAGAGCAGGGAGAATTGGATTCTGTAATTCACATGTAAGTATTCTCCCTATCAACTCTCTTTCCACATCCTAAGCTTTGCACCTCACTAGAGCAGCGCACTCTCTGAGGTCAGCTGACATGAAGCTATTCAGCACCAGTCACCAGTCACAGGAGGAGAGGAGCAAGTGTGTTCCACACTAAGTCCATGAGAAACTCCACGTAGATACTCATTCCAGAACACAGCTAGAAACTAGACCATGCGAACAAAAATTACCAACAGGAAACAGATCATACTAGAGCTACAGTGTTCTGCCACACCCTGTTGTTTCTGGCTTGGTTTTTGCCAACCTATTGTAAGTTAGTTATCTAGAGAGAGGAGACTCAACCGAGAAACTAACCTCCATCGGGCTGTCTGCAGAGCATTTTCTTGATGTATGACTGGCCCAGCAGGTGGTCCTGGGTGGTATAAGAAATTAGGCTGAACAAGCCAGTACACAGTGTTCCTCCGTGGTATGGTCTCTGTTTCAGTTCCTGCCTCGGCTTCCCTGATAATGGGCTGTCATGCATCCTCCCGCCCAAGGTGCTTTTGGCTATGATGTTTATCACACCAATAGAAAGCAAACTAAAACACCCTCCAAACTCTAAGTCTGTTTAGTTTGTCCTCACAGCCAAAAGCACTGGAAATAACATGCAACTTAAGTTATTTAGCTTTATTCCTTCACTATGCCTGACTTATACTGAGTGATTTCTTCACCAGCATATACCCTAACTGTAAATTCCTTAGTTCATGAAAAAAAAAAATTGTGGTGCACTCAAAAGCTAGCTGAGCACAGCCTTTCTGTACTGGTCTAAAAATATTTATAGTTCAGAATAAGCTACAGACATGGGCTAGTTAATTTTTCAATAATTAGTAGAAAGTCCAGATTTCCTAACTTGCTCTGTTTAAAGTCAACAAGAAAAAAACAACACAGCGTCGTTGACTTTCCAGACACGATCGTCAATGTTTCCATAAGCCATGTAAGGTGTTTCCTAGACCCCATGGCAGAGTGTGCGGACAGCAGGAAGAACATGGTTTAGGGAAAGCAGACCAGCTTCCATGCTGTTCTGACAGCCGAATCACCTTGGCCTTTCTCTCTGTGAACATCAGTTACACACATGGGTGGTGGGGTGGGGGCTGATGCTAAGGAATGCACCAAGAGGGTGCCTGGCACACACAGAACACCTCAAAAAAAATGGAACATTATTATGTTTTAAAATTATTTATACTCACACCAAAAATACCATGTTCTTCCTCTTAAAACTAAGGTTTAAAACTCTGCAATGTCACCTTCATGTCACAAAGAAAATGGGAAGCAGGTGTCAATGGGCCAGGGGAGAAGACATATGGGGTTCCTAGGAAGGAAAATGCAATGGAAGAGTCATCCTGGGCCAATTCAATCTCATGGGTTGTCTCTGGAAGACTTCAGGCCCACTAGTACCAGCTCTTGTTCTTAGGAATGCTTGGAGGTCAGTTTCTGATGAAAATGAAGATGGGTTGCAACTGTCAACAGTAACCAACAAAATATCATGTTTCTGCTATGGCTGAATCAACACAATACTCTTTTTCGGTAAGTCCCAAAGACATAGGACATGTATGACACAGTCCTCTCCTGTGATCAAGACTCAAAGCTCACATCACTCAAATGTGCCTAACTTCACCAATGTCCCAAAGCTGACAACATGCCTACAGGACAAACAGAGCGCCATGGTAGATCTCTCTCTGGATGTGTGCAGTGTACACTTGACATTAGGACTGCCCTGCCTGGCATCCCCAGAGCTCTGCTCACTTTCCCCAGCCACAGCTACTCCAGTGTTTGCACTAACCATCTTTCCAAAGAACAGGCTTGAAAGTGACAACATGAACACAAATTCTCCTGAGACGGCACAGTCTCTACAGAGCTCCTGAATGCCCCTCGGTGGTGGAGCACCCTTCTGCTTAGAGCTGATTAGGGCCACTTCTCCCCTCATCTTAGAGGGCATATGGAGCAAGTGACGATGCTGTTTCTCCCAGCTAGCTGACTGAGTGCTTTCCTGGAGTCCTGACTACTCGTAAAGCCCACAAGCCAGACATCTTTCATCAGCTATGTAGACAAGCACAGTCACTTTTAAAGATGTAAACATTATCCAGGTGCACCTTTAATCTCAGCACTTGGGAGACAAAGGCAAGTGGATCTCTGTGAGTTCAAAGTCAGCCTAATCTAAACAGTGCTTTCAGACCAGGGAAGAGTCCATAAGAAGACCCCGTCTGAAAACCAAAACAGTGCTTTCACCTTGGAAAAACATGAATAGTCTGTAGAAAATGAAACCCTCCAACGATAGTTGAATATAGTTTGTTGACAGAAAAAATGTCAGTAAGTATAAATGTAAAATTATAAAGTCTTAGTTCCAGTGATTCTACTTTTAGAGAACTGTCCAAGTACTTGAAAGAATACACAAAAAATATGTGTACAAGGATTTCAGAACAGCAATATCTGCTAGCAGCGAAAAAATTTAAAGCCATACATCTGTCCTTCAATGAGGAAAAAACAAGCACATTATGGTACAAGGTACCATCCCGTTCATAACTGCACAGCTCTAAACAGGTAAGACGCATTTACACACACTGGTGTGTGGCAAAATCACATTGTAGCACACGTGTGTGGTTCGATACTTGCAAAAAAGAAAAAAAGGAAGTGAAAAAATAAACTGCACGTGCCCCTTATATACAAAAGTCGACCAGTGACCAAGGTAGGCTGGGAAGAGAAAAGCCACTTCCTTCATTCTCTATGCTTCAGAGATGGTCTGGGGGCTCTTAGTCTCTAAAAGAGAGGGAGACCAAGCCTCCGGTCTCTTACCTTCACTCAGTTGTTCCAGTGACCCTCGAGAAAGGAGACTTGAGAAAGACTCGACAACTGTGCATTTCTTCCTGTATCTGCATTGAAGACAAGGGAAAAGCATCAGACGAAGCTTGCTGTCACTGGTGATCACTTCAGTCTCAGCAAGGAGTCACCAAAAGGGAGCTCCTGGCCCCTCTGCAAGGCCAGGCCTCCCTCCTCCCCATTCACAGGGCCTAGTCCTGAGCCACCAACCATGAGCACTCAACCTAAGCGTGATGTAGAGGAGCCCACACGCCCACCGCATACAAAGCTCCCCTCATTTCCGGATAAAAGCAGAATGCCTGTGGTAAGTATCTCCACGGTGAAGAGTGGACCTAAAGTGCAGTTAGGAAAATAGTCTTCATTTGAGATTTACAACAAAATTACATGAAGATTCATCTCAGCCACACAAAAATTCACCAGTATAAACAACAGCCTTCACTGCAGCCTTCTAAACGCAGACTAAAGCCTAAAACTGACACTCTCATTCTGACAAACCAAGAGCATTCAAATGCATGCTGAGGCAAATAAAAATTCCCTTCTGAGTGTGGAACTTCTCCCACGTCGAACAAGTACACTTCCTGCTTGACCTGATGCGGTACTAAGTTCTTAGCCAACCTACTGCAATACAACTAGAAAGATGCTCTCCGCTAACCCTTCTGAAGCCTCCCTCAGACTTTTACCACAGCTCAGGCCCCAGGATTCCAGCAGAGGGTACAGGTACTAAACGGGAGCCATATTATAACTCCAGATAGGACTTCTTGAATTCCACTGCATAGAACTGAGCTGGCCAAGAAACTCTGAAGCTCAGGTCCTGTACCATAGTGCTGGCCAACCTCAAACAAGCTCCTTGCTTCAGCAAGCTGCATTCACTTGGCACTATGGCAGGAAGGCAGGAAATTGTTTTAGCTCAGATATAAACTACTCGCTCATACTTTTGGCAGGTTTGCAAAGCGTCTTTCATGGCAGAAATGCCATTCTGGATGTCCTGTTGCTCAAAGGTCATGACAGCCTGCAACACCACAATGGTACTGTAGCCCAGGGCGTGGTACATGCTCTCCTTGGCCCTGAAAAGAACACAGTCAGTGAGTACATCTCAGCACGGTGAAAAAGAAAGACACAAAAGCCCAGGTCTTTTTCTGATACCAACAATATCTAATCCTCACTGTGGGTATCTCTACTTCTCCATATAGTTACTGAAATGATACAAGATCCAAAAGGCCTGCTTTAAAACCTCAAGAACCAATTTAAATCCACACAGTAGAATAAAGTGCTGTGGGCAACATGCCTTTCCCTGATTTCAGCACAAGGGGGCAGCCTTTGGACTAGTTTCCTAGAAAATTTCAAAAGCTTTTTTTTTTTTTTTTCCAGCTAAATAGGGGGCAGTGCACCATCTTAAAGTCTGAAATGAGTGAGGCTTGGTGACACACAACTGATCCTAGCTAGCATCCTGAGAAGCAGAAACAGGAGCTCAGCAACTTAAGGTCATCTTCTGAGAGTTTGAGGCCAGCCTGAGCTACATGAACCTTATCTCAAAAAGGAAATGGGTCGAGGGGGAGAAAATCTAAGGTGGAGAGAAAGGAAAGACAAGGTGAAATTCTTCTGTGAGATGGAGAAAAGGTGCCTTTAAACCTGTTCTCTCCTCTCCAGTCCAGGCCCAGAGGAAGCAAGATTGTTTTGCAATAAATTAGGTCGTGCGCACAGGGACCTGAGCAAAGTAAACCTTGGGATCTAATATCTGAGAGTCCTGAGGAAAGCTCCTGATGACTGAGGTATCAGGCTCTCAGGCTCTGCCTGGCGGTGCTAGCTCCTCTCAGAGCCTCTTACCTGTGTGTGTTTCAAATATCAATGTGCTTTAAGTATGATGACTCAACAGCCTGAGGCAACATTGTTCCTCTCATTCCCCTCAGACAGAGTCTAAAGAGCCTCTGTCCCCAATGAAGGCACTGCCCACCCACTCCAGTTCTCAGTGGCAGTTCAAACCTCACCCTCATGTGGCGTGAAAAAGGAATTTTAACAATGAACTATGCATAAAGGTCAGAGACCATGAAACCTAGCAATTATTTTTATGCATTTTTATATTTAAAAGCACATGGTAGAGTTGAAAGAGGGATGTTTAAAAAAGAATAAAGGACACAGTTAGAGACACTGAGTCAGAATCGAGAGGATTAAAGAGTGGCAAAGCCAGGCAGACTGAAGATGGCAAAGGAAGCAGAGGTCCAGAAGACGAGGGACACCAATGGCTGCTTGACATGAGGGATCGGGTTCCTCAACTTCAGCATCAAGTCTTGCCCTAGCAGCTGAGTCTGGAGACCACAGCAAGATCATTTCTGCAAAGTCCATCACATGCACGGCTGAGGCCAGTGGGCAGGCCGGGCACACGAGGGTGCTGCTAAGCCTGAAAGCCCAGTGCTAGTAACTTCCATGACAGCAGGGAGCCCTGATCACATCCTATTCTTTTAGATTTGATCTTGGCACTGTGACTGGGCTTCTCTAGTTATTCCCCTCCTGGCTTCAAAGAAAACGCTGGTCAGCAACACTCCAAACCCATGGAGACGACACCTGAGCAAGCGTGGAGGCCAGAGTGTAAGCATCAGAATTTTCTACTAAATAGGAAGACACTCCTTTAAAGCTGACTGACGGAAGGGGGTCTCACTCAATCTAGCTTATACAAACTGAGGCAGAAACAGTAACATACAAACACAACATTAGGGAAGCACATAAAATATCAACTGAGAAAGAGAGTTAATTACCATGGACGAAGCAACTCTAAGGCATCTTTGAATTTGTTACTTAGAAATAAGTTCAGCGCCTCTGCACACTCCTCCAGGCCGCTCTTGAGATCCACCTTGGCTGATGAACTGAAGAAAAAAAGAAAAAGACATGAGATTTTTGTAACTTTTACTACTAGCACCTTGTCCCAAGGAGTAGGGATGGAAACCAATTGAAATTCCCCCTTTGTCACTTCTCAGTGCTGGGGCCAAGAAGCTTCCCTCGTCCTCTGTAAGGCCAATGCTCTTAGCTGATAAGAAACAGGTGGGTCGGGGGGAAAGGCATGCATGTGCACATACAGGCATGGCAAGGCTGAACAGTGGGTGCCCAATTGCCCTCATTAAGATTGAAATGCAAGGCTGGGCAGTGGTGGCACATGCCTTTAATCCCAGCACTTGGGAGGCAGAGGCAGGTGGATTTCTGAGTTCAAGTCCAGCCTGGTCTACAGAGTGAGTTCCAGGACAGCCAGGACTACACAGAGAAATCTTGTCTTGAAAAACCACAAAAAAAAAAAAAAAAAGAAGAAGAAGAAGAAAAAAAAAAAGATTGAAATGCAGATAAACCTATGCAAAGGAGAGAGGAAAGTAGAGCCATAGAGACAACCAATGATTTTGCTTATCTGGGGTTTGCTGTTTGAAACGGGGTCTCACATCACAGCCCAGGCTGGCCTGGACCTCAAGGCCCAGTTCTCCTGCCCTAACCTCCAAGTGCTATAGTCACAGACATGAAACTCTGGACTCCATTTCCCGACAAATCCTCCTGGATAGTCAAGGTCCACTCTGGATAGTTAGTGTCCACTCTAGTCTTCTGTCCTCTGGTTCATCTTCCTAAGTGTTGAGAATATAAGGGGGGGGGGGTTTACACAGTACTGAATTCCTTCTGGAATAATCTCCATTTCCAGACAGAGCACTTCAAAGAAGTTCCTCCCTGTTCTTTCAAAAGGAACCAGAAAAAGAAAATGACACCCCAAAATACAGTGCTTTAACATGCTGACCACCAAAGGAGAAGCTTCAGAACCCATGTCTCTTGGACTGTCTCCCATTTCCTTTTACCTTCCTTCTTTTCATTCTTTTTTAACTGTAGCCCTGGCCTAAAACTCACTAAGTAACCCAGACCAGTCTAGAACTGATGGTAATCCACCTGTCTTGGCTTCCTAAATACTAAGATTACAGGAACACACTACCACGCCTATGCCCTGGGGCATCGTTTTCTAACAACACCAATTCTGTCTACAACATAGCTGGGCCTCAACTTCCTTATCTGTAAAATGGGAGCACAGTAATCTATTTCCTGGGTCTGTTTTGAGGAGAACTGACCAACAAACAAGTGCCCATAGAAGGCACTAACTGCATGAAGGATTGGCAGAGAAAAGGTCATACACGGAGATGACCTGATGATCTGATCGTTGTGATGGAAAGGTGCTCCCCAACTGTTTATACAGTGGGATGACTCATGGGAATATCTAGGTTGGTGGGAGGAGGAAGTCTATGCTGCACATGCAGCAAGCAAGACAATGAGAGAAATGACAGAAACTAGGCCAAAGTCAGAAACTATAGTGTCAGCGGGGGTGGATTCTATCTACTCTAAGAACAAAGGCAAGTGCAGTGTCTCAGAAGTCCTGTCCCCCAGCAGATGTGGTGAAGCACACCTTTAGACCCAGCACTAGAAAGGCAGAGGCAAGCAGATCTCTCTGAGTTTGAAACCAGCCTGGTCTACACAGTAAGCTCCAGGTCAGCCAAGGCTACACTGTCATAAAAAAACGAAGCAGAACAAAAGTTCTTTCCCTTCCTTGACACTGTGTGCCCCAGGCTCCTCTCTATGCGGTGCTGCACCGCACCCCACTATTATCTGCAGAGCAAGACCCTGTTTTAATAATCCCCTCACACATAAGTTAGTCAAAAATCTAAGCAGGAAGATGTAGTAATAATATTTGCTCATTAGGTATCAGCTGCTGTTGCAAAAGCCAGAAAAGACAAAAATGCAAATGTGAAAAAGGATAAAAATGTGATTGAATAATACACTGAAAGGAATGAGGTTAAAAATTAGCATCTTTCAGAACTAAAAGGTGTGGTCAACAGCTTGTAGTCTGAGCACCTCGGAAGCAAAGCAAGTGTGTATGTGAGTTCCAGCCAATCTGGCCTCATACTGAGTTCCAGGACAGCCAGGGCTAGATAGAAAAGAGGAGGTGGAAGAAGAGGAGAAGGAAGAGGAGGAGAGGGAGTGGGAGGGGGAGGAGGAAGAGAAAGAGGAGGAGGGGAAGGAGGAGGAGGGAGAAGCAGCAGAAGCAGAAGTGAGCAACTTAGTCTAGTCTTAAGTTCCTGTAAATTAGTTCTGCTTTATGGCTATTTCTGCCCATCCTCGTTTATTTAAGTATGAGTTCATGCAGTAAGCTGCTCTTTAATATCTCCTTAGTGTGGTGCTATTTTTGCAATGCCTAATTTGCCAGTTAAGAAACAACTGATTTTGAAACAGCTCCTTAGCAAATAAATACTGGGAACTACCCTGGTTAGCCTACTAGTGAAGATGGGAGATACTGATAAGCAGGACATTCAGTGCCTTGGGCAAATGCCAAATGAGTTAGGGAGAAGCAAAAACAACGGGGAGGGAAATGGGCAGGAAAGGGAGGCATACCAAAGGCCTGCCTTCACTTCCAGGCCTCTTAAAGTAGAAAGGGTCCTTCCCAGAGGATGTGGGAAACTGTGCTGGTAAATGTTTTACTCTCTAACACAAAGGGTTAAGGTTGTATTCATCATCTTCTAATACAAAGAAGCCAGGGTGTGGTGGCACACACTTGCAACCACAGAAATTAGAAAGCTGAGGCAGGAGGACCGCTGAGAATTCAAGGCCAGCATGGACAACATGGTGAGACCTCGTATCCAAAATGACAAAGGCTGTAGAGATAGGTCAGTCAGTAAAGCATGTGCCAACTTGAGGACCTGAGTTTGGATCCCCAGAAACCATGTAGAAGCAGGATGCGGTGAAGCACACCTGTAACCCTAGCAATGGTGATGCAGAAGATGGGAAGAGGCAAGTTCCTGAATGCTCGCAGACCAACTAGCCTAGCCTGCATGGGAAGCTCCAGCCCATCAAGAGGTCCCCCCTCACACAAAGGTGGAAGGTTCCTAGGGACAGATAGTTGAGGTTGTCCTGTGAGCAACACATGTTGCCCCTCCCCCCACAAGCATGCTATCTACTAATCAATTAAACAGGAAAAGGGGAGCTAGGTTAGGCTCAATGGTTTGATCAATCTATCCTTCATTCTTTTTTAAAAAGAACAATATAATGCATAATAAAATAAAATTGTAATATTATAAAGAACACAGTCCAGAATACCCAGTACAGCCACACTACTCTGCAATCTCCAGAACTTTTCAGCTCTGCAAAACTGAACCTATGTTCTTGACAAGCAGGGCTCCCTGTACCCTGAAGCTACCCTGCAGCTACCCTGCAGTCTTTACAGAGCCTGCCACTCGCCTCCACGAAAAATTTGCCACAATCAATGACTTAGCCATCTGCGAGCCTCATCCTACTAAACAGTCTCTGGAATTTTACCTCCTTGGTGGCTATAATTTCCTTCATGGTGCTGGAATTTCCCACAAAGCAGCTTTCATTAATAACTGACACTAGCCTGCTTGGTACCCACATGGGGTGGAAGCAGAATCCATGCTACAAGAGTAAAGACATTTACAAAAGGTTTTTCTCTATTTCTTTAGCCTGAGAGCTCAGAGTCTTGCTTTCAGGAAGGAGGATGCATTTCCTTAAATACAATACACATCAAAGCGGTAATGATACACTTTATCCTTGAGATTTGAAAATGAGCAACCTTTCCAACAGCCCACTTCCATAAACAATGCCTGTGTGAAGACCTAACAGCACGGCTCCTCTCTAATTACAGGACACGGTAAGAGGCTGATCTGATGGGAAAAGTGCGGACAACAAAGAGTCTTCGCTCATTTTTCCAAAGTGCTTAACACAACTACTTCAGCAACTAGCCTATCAAGAAACTGGAGGTGATAAGCAAGACACTTGCGGAAATCTGTACCTTTGTCACTCACGCCCTTTAAAAACACTGGTTTTTAACAGATACAGTATATGGTAATAAATACAAAATCAAACAGTTTCAGAGCCAGTTCTTCTCTAGGTATCCAGAATCTCCTATGGGAAGACTTTTCCCCTCTTCTTTCCAGGCTGAAGGAGAATCAGAAGAAACCATCACAATGATCTGAGACTAAAACAAGAGGACCAGTCACCAGAGCAAACAGAATCACTAACGCTGCTTGGATGAGAGCAGAACGCCATGCTTGCCGTCAGACCGATGCCTGGCTGCAGCACCTCCACCAATTCACAAGACATCTACTGCTTCCAGTTTGTTAAATGGGGACTCAAACTCCCAACTGCCTGCCCTCTTGTTCGGAGCTGCAGACAGGTGTTTGAGGGGCGGGGCAGTCCAAAGAGCAAGCAGGTGTAAACTGGTCATTCCCTAATAACCATTATCTAACTAATGCCAGCCACACTCCCAGACTTCCAAAGGGCTGTTGCTTCACTGGCATCAGCAGAATACCTTCTGATGAAACAAGGTGGGCACATTGCTAAGGCTACAAAATCTGCAAGTGTTAATACCGTAATAAACGCATCTCTCTACAGCATTCCCCACGTTCTACCTCCACATCTTCCTGGATGTCCATCTCTAACCTTTCTTCTTCCTGACTCAGACAGATGCACAAATCTCACTCATTTTAACTTAAGCAAACTAAAAAAGGAAATAACATACCCTCAGCCTCTCTCTGTATCCTACCACGGCTTCTCTGCTAGTTTGTATCTGGAATGTCCCCAAAGACCAATGTGTTAAAAGTGTTAGTCTCCAAAGATGTATTATCTGGCGGTGGTAAACTTTCTAAGAGGTGGGGCTCAAGCGGAAGATCTTTAGGTGATGGACAGACACCCTTAAAGGGAACTGTGGTGCCCCTGGCATCCTCCTCCTGTTCCTTCCCTGACCATGATGTAGGGCAGTATTGCCCTGCCATGCTCTCCACATTCCGCCCACAGCATGCCTCCTGTGACAGAGCCAAAGGCAGTGGGGCTGGCCCAACTAGCAACGCTGAACTTGTGGTTTGTGGAACAAAAGAAACCTTTCTAAGTTGAATGCTTCAGGTGGTTTCTATAGTAACAAAAGGTGATTATGATTAGCACACCTTCCCGTTCTACCCAAGAACTAGGAGGTGACATCCATCACCAAATCCTGAGTCCCGCCCCAACGTCCTCCACTCTCTTCAAGAGCTGACCATGAAATATAAAGAACACCTTCCAGCAGGCATCCATGCATGTCGCCTCTTTAGAACATCTGCCATGTAGACCATATTCCAGAACTCAGCCACCCCAAAATCCTTGTCAACCTTGTCTACGGCTGTTTCACTCTTAGCCCCCATGTCTGTGGCTCTTGCTAGAACACTCTCTCAGCAACCCTTCCTCCCGAGGTTCCTCTGCCCATCCCCTCTCTTCTTGTATCATGCTGTCTCCCAGAAACAGCATTTGTGGTCCTGGGCTTCAAGTTAAGATTCTCAGGCCACAACCTCAGTCAAGCTGTGACCTTACTTATTATTACTGTCAGTTATTTTTATTTTACTATAGCTTTTAAACACAGCTTTATAAATGCTGATGCATTAGTTGCCTAGGAAACAAGAGAATTAAAGGATAACTATAAGAAGGGAATATTTCTTTCTAGAAAAAAAAAAAAGTTCCATGAGCAGGAACATTGGAATTTTAAAAAGCAATGTGAAAAATAAAATTTTAAGATTCTTACAAGTTATTTCCAACTTCATCTCCATCCCTCAACCCCTTCCATATTGACAATGCCAAATTCATGAATATAATGGATCCACTTGTAAATAGCTAATTCCAAATGTGAAATCTAACATGAAGACCTGATATATAAACTTCAAAGCTATACAAGCTTATAAGTAAGAATACAAAGTATTTTCTCATGGGTATTAACACAACTTTAACAAAATGCCTGTAACCCATACAAGACCAACTTAAGGCTAAGGAAATGGCTCAATGGATAAAGCACTAGGCATGAGTTCATATCCCTAGAACCCACATAAAGTCAGATGCTGCAACTCATAATCCCAGCATTGCTATGGTGATAGAGGAAGTGGAGACAGAAGCTTGTCGCCAGCCAGTCTGGAGAAAACAGTTAACAAAAGACATCTTGCTTCAAATAGAGTGAGGGCTAAGAACTGACTCCTGAGTGTGTCCATGTGTCCTCTGACCTCCACACACGTGCCAGAACACACCAGCATCCACACTCATGCACACAAAGGTACACGTACATGCATATAAATATACACGTGTGTGAGCACATGCACTCACACACATACAACATAGTTTAAAAAAGACAAAAAACCCAACTTAGATCATCAGAAATCTGCTAGTTCTAGAACAAATTGAAAGGCCAATAATTGGCAATTAAATGATACTGTAATTGTAATCCACACCTATTAGGAATGGAAAATATAATGTAAGTTAAAAAAGGCAGACTACAGAACAATATAACATGATCCCAATTAAAACAGTTTAGTAAGTCTAAGAAGAATGCAAGGCTCTGCAATTACATTCTATTTGTGCTTTCTTCAGCTACTGAGTTTCTACAGTGGATGTTTCTTAAAATGTATTTTCAAGCCAAAGACGTGAGAAAAATATAAGGAAGAAAATAGTAACACGTCAGGTTTTAAAATCTCTTATGGGTCAGGTGTTGTAACTGTAATTTCAGAATTTTGTGCAAAAGAATCAGGAATTCTAAGTAATCTTTAGCTACATAGCGAATTCCACATACAAACAACAAAACAAATTAGATCGAAGTTTAACGATAAGCCAGTAAAAGGTTTCTGCTGCCAAGCCTGAGGATCAGAGTTCAATTCCTGGAACCCACACAAAGGAACTGACTCTTGCATGTTGTCCTCTGCCCTCCACACGTGCTGTGGTGCTCATTCTCACACACATGCACATACACAAAATAATACTGTTGAGAATTAAGAACCCGTGTCCCCAGAATTGAATTTAGTTTTGTTCTTACTATACCATGAGTCCTTTGGCACCCATCTGCTTCTCTAACTTGCCAAATGGACTCCATAGTTGCCTAGGCCCACCCCACCTCACTGGGGTTCTAGTCTCCTGAGTCCCCAACAGTCCCCACATACCCTTCTGGTCTTCCCACAGCAGATGCTCCAAGCTGTCTGGAGGACCGTTTGGTGTCACACGGTACAAAGTGAAAGCCGCTTGTCGCCATGTCTGATGGAGATCTGTGGATTGAAACCAGTGAGAGGCTGTAGTTCTTTGTTCTGTGAGAAAGGGCTGCACATACAAGAGTACAACACACATCCCTCAATCATTCCGTACGGCTCACCTCTACTTCAATTTGAAAAGCAAGTAATGCAATTCTATTTTGTGTTAAACACTTCTGAAATAAATAAAACCACTGGGAGATTCACCAACTTTCCTTACATTTTAACATACATAAAATATATTAAAATCATCTACAACAATATTTCTCAATCTTTCTAATGCTACAACCCTTTAATACAGTTCCTCATGTTGTGGTGACACACCCCCAACTATAAAATTATTTAGTTTGTACTTCGTAACTGTAATTTTGCTACTGTTATAAATCATAATGTAAATATATATGTAAATAAAGATATCCAATGTGCAATGCACTCAAAGGGGTCATGACCTGCAGGTTAAAAACTGCTGACCCACTGCCTTCATCTTTTGCATCCTTTTTCTTTAACTTTTTTTTTTCCCCTTGAGGAAAGGGGCAGGGACAGGAAGGGTCTGGCTACATATAGTACTGGCTAACCTAGAACTCACTATGTAGATCAGGATAGTCTCAAGTTTCCAGGTCCTCCTGACTCTGTGTACCAGATGCTGGGATGGGAGTGTGTCACAGCTTGGCCCAGATCATTTATATGTATAGTCTTCCAGACTTTTGTTTTGGTTTGTTTTTAGTTAGGGTCTGTCTCCATAGCTTGGGGGTGGGGAGGAGCAGACTGGCTTCAGACTCATAACAATCTTCTTACCTCAGCCCTCCAAGTGTTCAGATTACAGATATGAGCCACCAAGCATGGCACAGATCTTTTTCCCCCAAGAAAAGCTATGGATATTTTCTTAGAACATTATGAAAATATTTTTCATATTTATAAGATGGAGCTCTAAGGCAACAGCTACCCATCTGCTTAGGATGCTGCGTTTGTTGCAGTTTTCATGTGTATGGGTGTTTTGCCTGCCTGTGTCCCACGTGTGAGAGCCTAGTGACCCAGAAAGCCAGAAGTGGGTGTCATATCCCTTGAGTCTAGAGTTACAGATGTTTACGAGCTGCTGTGCAGGTGTTGGGAATCCAACTCAGGTCTCTCTGAAAGGGCAGCCAGTGCTCTTAACCAGCAAACTATCTCTGCAGCCCCACTGTTTGTTTGCTGGTTGGTTGGTTGGTTTGTAAAGACAGACTGACACTGAACACAAACCTTGCTTGCCTCAGCCTCGTGTGTGCCAGCATTGCAAGTGTATGCTCCCATGCCAGGCCCCGAATACCTGCTCTTCAATAAAACCATTTCCTTCCCACCAGCATCTTATTTCCTAAGTGTTGGCTTAGGTGAGCAGTCAAACCTGGATCTGGTTACAAACACTTAAATTACATCTTCTCACTCTTGATGCTTTTATACACACACGAAAGTCCCAGAAAGTCTATGCTTTAAATTTTACATTAAATGAATATCACAACAGGCCTATCATACTACAACCTGCACTTTTAATCGACAGTATTTGCTCAGGATGAGTTGCTTCTCTGGTTCAGGATGTGGATTCTGTAACACATCTCAATTATAAACAATTATAAACAAAAAAGATAAAAATATTAAAAAAAAATAGTAAGGTATGCATGTCTGCCCATCTCCCCTTCTGCAAGACTACTTTGGGGATCTGACCAGTCATAGCATGCCACCAAGGCCACATCACTTTTTTGGCAGGAGCCAAACTTCATTCTTAGGGCCAGCAGGCACAGTTCTACCTACAGCTCCTTACTGTCTCTCCTCCAACTTCCCCTCTGTAGTTTCTTCTACTGCTCTGTAGAAAAGTTACTTGGCAGAGTAATCAGGATATATTGCCTTCTCAGAAGGATGCCAATAATGTATCAGAAGGGCCTCCGGAGACTCAGGGAAGAAACTGGGCTGTGGGTGCTGACACTGCAGAGTCCTGCCTCCTACTCACCATTCTCAGCATGGCACTTCATCGAACAAGCATCAAGAACCTACCTTTTCCCTATTTTTTTTCCCAATGCTAGAAACATTTCAAATGTACAGAGGAGAAAAAAACAGCACAGCTCACATACATTCTATCTGGAGCGTGGTTTGGGTACAGTGTGAACTACATTTAACTCTCACCCCCAATTCCTCTGTTCCTCCAAAGATAGGCAATCAATAATTCACCCTCCAGTCATTTGTTAGCTCAGAAACCAGATAAAAGGCAGACTGGAGTCCTCTCAAGATCCTAAAGCACTGGCAGGCATACAGGAACTCATCCCCCAGGGATCTGCTTGCCTTTGCTTGGCTGGTCACTCACTATTAAGATTACAGTCTAGAAAATGTGACATTGGGGCTGGAGAGATGACTCAGCAGTTAACCTGTTGCTCTTAGAGAAGAGCAGTGGCAGTTCAAGCTCACAGCCACCTATACCTCCAGTCCCCAGAGGACCCAATGCCCTCTTTTAACCCTTGTGAACACCAGGCTCACATGGGGCACACACATGATGCATACACATGCACGCAGGCGAAATATTCATATGCATAAATAAATACATCTTTTTAAAACCTTGGCGCTAGCTTGCAGCTACACAATAGATACACAAATGTCTGAACATGCTATGGTTTTATCACTGGGCCGGTGACAAAACAAATAAAGCAGTTCGAGTCTAATAAATCTTATCAACACTTTGTCTTCAGTTTCCCAAGTGCTTTGGGAGGCATTTTATCACCTGGATGATCTCCCTGTTACCAATGAGCCTGCCTCGTTCGTGGATGATGCAGCTATTTGTGGGTAATGCTGCACCATGCTGCAAGCCCTAACAGAGAGCAAGTTCCCATGCATTCCGCCTGGTTGCCGACACACTTTTATTGCACATAGCCATCCCACCTGCATGTCTCACACTTACCATTACCTCAGCTGTCTGGTAAGTGGAGACAAATAGAACTGAGTCCTATGCTTTCTTAACTGGTACTTGGGGATCTTTTTATTATATTGTCATTCTCCCTTATGCGATTTTGACAGCCATAATTATAAAGTTATACAAAAAGTCTTGCTGGACTTTCTTTATTCAGGTTTCACTATATTATTACTGAAATCTGAAAAGTGCTCTTCATAATATTACATTTTTACATCTATGTTCCAGTCTGCTTGGCCCTCTCCAAAGTCCTGGTCCCAAGTAGGAGATGGTGGACCCTTAGGCGGTGGATCCTGTGGGAGAGTCAGATCCCTGAGGGGTGGTCAGGTAGTTCAACTACAACCTTTGAGTTTCTGTGAACAATGTTACAAAAGGAACAGGACTAGCGTGCTCTTTCTACCCCTGTGCAGGATGTGACTATGTTCCTACACAAGCTACCACTATGACACACTGTCCATCTGCTACCCCCCAACACACACACACACTTTTCTCTATATGAATTGGCTACCTTGGGTGTTGTGTTGAAGTAATAGAAAGCTGACCATACAGTGACTTACTCGAGGCTTTGCTTATTCCCTTCAATACAGGTTAGCAGTGCATAAACACTGTGCTGATATTCACGTATTTAAGAGAACAACACCAAACTTTATATTGCTCCATAATTTTAAAATCTGTACAACCACAAGTAGCACCACTTTTAAAATTTACCCGAATGCTTCTTTTTATCTTAAACACTACTATACTCATTAGAAAGTATGTTTTCAAATAGTGAGGAAAAAAAAAAAACCACTCATTTGATTGACAGTGACTTAAAGGCCACAGAATCTTTCAACTACGGGTATTAATAAATAAGGAAAATATGCCTTTCTGTTGCATTGTTTTGGACACTTTAATTTTTAAAAATGTTTTGAACAGACTTTTGAGATATAATTTCCAAAGGTACCCAACTATCACCACAATCTAACTTACAACATCCATTACAAAGGTACCCACCCAGTCACCGCCATTCTCCACGACCATCATACCTCTAATTCTAACAAACTCGAATCTTTTTGCATCTGTAGATGTTTTGTATGGCAGGCTTTTCCCACTCACCATGTCTCCAAGATTCATCCCTGCTGTATGGAACGGGAACAACACTCTACCATGTCGAATACTGTGGAATACGCCATCGGAGAGACAGACCCAATTTATCATTATCATCTCGTTATCATTTCATTTGTTCATAACATGTGGAACATTTTACTTTTTGTACATCATGGAGACTGCTGTTATTAATGTTCACATATAAATTTTATGTGACTATAATAGACTAGGTCATATGATAATTCCACATTTGACACTGAAGAATTGCCAATTGTTTTCCAAAGTGGGCATATGATTTTAAACACTAACAGATAAAATATAACAGCCCAATAAATAGACGAGTTCTTCCAGTAGCCAAGCTCATGGCCAGTGATCAATGAAAGAGACAGGTTCTGACAAAGAGGACAAGAGAGAAGACAAGCCAGACATGGTAGCACACGCCTGCAACCCTGGTGCTTGGGAGACAGATGCAGGAAGATCAGGAGTTAGGACAGCCACTGCTACACAGTAAATTAATGGTAGCCTGAGCTACATGAGTCTCTCAAAAGAAAATCAAAGAGGGTAAAGGCACTTGCCACCAGGCCTGATAAATAACATGAATTGGATCCCCAGAACCTACCCAGCGAAAGGAGAAAACTGACTTCCAAAGGTTGTCCTCAGACCCTCACATACTCTATAGCAGGCGTGATAGACATGCACAAAAATAAACAAAATGTTTTTTAATCAAAACGAGGAGCCTAAGCGACAACTCAGCTGTTAAAAGCACTTGCTGCTTTTCCAGGAACCCAAGTTAGATTCTCGGAATCCAGAGGGCGATTCACAATTGACGGTAACTCCAGCTCCAGGGAATCTGACATCCTCTACTGGTCCTTGCTAGCACCCATGCATGTAGGAATGTTTTTGTGTACTGTGTAAAGGTTATACTTGTATTATTTAAATGCCAACTTGTGTATGGGCAGAGAGTTGAGTACAGACCAGTCTCTGATATTGTTTTTTTTAGAAAGCATCATCTGTCTCAGTGTTTTATAAACACTCTTCTCCATCATCTTCTGATTGGTCAATAAAGAGTTGATTGGCCAATTAACTGAGCAGAGGAAACAGAAAGGCTGGACTTCCAATCCCAGCCACTGGTCCCAGGGAGAAGACGTAGAAGGACCAGGAGGAGAAGAGGTGGAGAGACAACATGGAGAGACCTGGAGGATTAGCCTTGAGGTTGCCATGAGGGCAGACATGAGGACACACATGGACCAGAGTGAGGCAGGGCAAGACCAGATTGGCAAGAAACACGGCATTTGTCTGACATTAATAGATTCAGAGGGTTAAAACAGCTCAGGACCTGCCCAGCCTAGGCTTGTTAATAAATGTAATAGGTCTTTGTGTCAATTATTTGGGGAATAGAATGGGAACAGATACAATTTTATGCGTAAATTACAGTCTACATCTATGCTTACCCCACAGACACAGAAAATTTATACAAATAAAAATAAATCCTTTCCTTTAAATCAGAAACAAAGATGCCCGGTGGAGGAGGGTGGAAGGAAAGAGAACAGAGACAGCCAACATGTCAATCAACAGCACTTTACCTTCAGCCTCCACCACAGCTCACCTGCCTATCACCATGGCTACCAGGGTCAGAATACCACTGTAGCTTCCCCCTCCTTCTCACCCTGATGCCTTACAAGAAAATAAAACTGATAAAGTCATGGGTGACAAGAACATACTTGTCTGAACCTGAAATAAGAAAATATTAGGTATGAGAGCAGTGAGTGGTCCAAGATACCCTTCCTCTAGACTTACTACCAAACCTCCTAAACCAAAACCAAACTCCTCTCATCTCTAGGATGTAGCAGGCGGGTTCCCATTCTTTGTTCCTGTCCTCATCTTTTCCAAATTTTCAGACGTGATCATGCATCGTTTACATAATCAAGTGAAGGAATACTTAGGCTCAAATCACTAAAGAAACATTCAAGTATTGGTTTAGGGAAACTGAACATCCCACGCCTACCACACAGAGCTAAAGATAGGAGGAGGAAGGCCCATGTATCGCCTGTAGCCCTCCCAGGTAAGGGAGCCTCAAGGTTCTCTACCTAATGTTTTTCCCACATCATTTTAGGCCGTTCAGAAAATTTTCAATTTTCCACTAATGTGGCAAAGTTCCTAAACCTTTGTGATCTTTTCTAATTCAGCTTTTTAATAATTCTTCCACTATAACATGCTTCATTACTATTTTAACAAACTAAAATAGTTCACTTTTAGATATCTGAACTGTTTTCAAATTTATGGATGTACCTTCAACCTGGTTTTTAACTGTTGTCTGTCTTTGCTGAAAATGAACTATGCTTTACTCCCATTTACTCATGCTGGGGACTGGGCTGGGCTGAGCCCTCTCCACTGAGCTATGTCTCTGCCTTCTTCTCACTTTTATTCCAAGACAGGTTTCACTACATTGCCCAGGCAGGCTTTGAATTCTCAGTCTTCTCCCAGCCTCGGCCTCCCAAGCAGTGGGCATCACAGTTCTTCCAAGGGGGATCAGCTCAACCAAAGACCTACTCTTTACTGAAGGAACTAGCCCTGGAGGGACAATAAACAATGGTGCACTATCGATCGTACTTTCCTATATTTGGAAACCAGAAAACCTCATATACTGAGACTATGTAAAGGTCAGCACAGTTTGAATCTGAGGCTAGCCCAGGGTCTATAGAAAGACGCTGCCTGAAAACATACAAACAAAGCAAAATCCAAATATAAATGCCACATAAGAAAAAAACTATATGTTGGCATCCATAGAGATGGCCCAGTAGGTCAGAATGCCCGCCACACAAGCCTGCAAACCTGAACTTGATCCCTGGAGCCCACATAAAAGTGAAAGCAGAGTGAGTACCCACTCCCAAAAGTTGTTCTCTGACACCCCGACACACACACACACACACCACACACACTGAGGCACGTGTACACCTGCACGCACACACATCCCACACACATACATGATAGTAATAAACTAATTTTTATTAGTTTTTATTAGAGATGTGGCTTAGCGACATGGTAGTAAAGTGAACTGAGGAATGTGGCAGAATGCTAACTGACACCACTCAAGTCATTTATAGAGACGCAGGGAGCATCTAGGAGGAGCAGAGTGAGCCCAGTCCTAAATAATGTTCTCTTTCTGCGACAGCAAACATCTTGAAGAAAGCCAGTGTCTCAGCATCTATCCCTGGGCTTGCAAGTGGAAACCTTCATTTAGCATTACACTGACTGGAAAAAGAATCAGGGGACAACTGAAGAGTGGCACCACCCTCCCGAGCAGACCGGCCACCATGGTCAACCTAGACATACTCACTGTTAAGGCCAACCGTGGGAAATTCAATTGAAAGCCAACAGCTAGGGAGGGAAGGCACTCAAGGCTGGTTCTCAAGGACATAAAGTTTTTAGCTTCAGAGCAAGAAGCACAGGCAGAAAGCTGAGAAAATAGAAGCACATAAAAAGCCTTGTTCACTGGGACGATTCCGAGAGCATCCCACTCTCAAATGACTCAGAAAGAATATGTAACACCACCACCACCCCTTTTGAGACAGAGTCTCATATAGCCCAGACTAGCTTTAAGCTGCAATCCTCCTGCCTCAATCTCCCAAAGGCTGAAATGATGAGAGATGTGTGCCACCAATCCAGTTTATAGAGGAAATAAAAAAAAAAATACTGAAACTAGATTAAGCATATTCATTAGCTCTTTATTTGATTACTACACATTCTCTCTATGTCTGGACAAAATAAGGCTTTTTTCAGGCTAGCTTCAGCATCCAGGGTTCTCATGGGCCAATCAACATCAAGAGAAAACTCCAAACCCCAGGATTAAGGCCGTGTCCACTCACAAGCCCCCACAGGTACCAACAACTACCCCAGCCACACGCAAGGACAGCTGGGCTAGAGGACAAGATGGCAGCTCCTACCCAGGACAGGGGCTCCTCCCAAGCACTTCCAGCTTCTCCCAGGAAGGAGAGAAGAGCTAGATCGAGCAGCAGAGCTTCATCTCACTTGCCATGACTCTCCCTCACCACTCCCCATGCCAGCACCCTTCCAAAAGAGAGCACTGGCAATCGCAAAGTCAACTTAGCAATGCAGGCTCCTTGTCAGTTTGGTTTTTGTTCCTGATGGGAATGGGGGCTTTACAGAAAAATGAAACCATTTGGAAAAAATAAAAAGTTCATTTTCACATAGCGTATAAACCAGTTCAGACCTGAAAAGACACTATTCCCCAAGGAGTGCTGTTTTCCTTGCCGGAAGACACTGCAAACTGCCAAGAGCAGAAATCTAGACCTTTCCAACTTCTGCCCTTAGGCAGAGCAAATCAAATTTCCTGTGTTGTTTGAAATAAACTACAATAGGGCGGCAGGTCTGCCGGAGATGTGCGCAGTTCCTGCTTCATCTTCCCGGTCCCACTGCTCATCTCTCAACTGAAAGGCAAATAAATAGGAGAAAAATATCCTCCCCACTCCCAGCAATAAATTTACTTCATCTCTGGCTCATCCTTTCTCACCAGAATATCCCAGAGACAGGGGAGTGGTGTAGAGGGAAACAGGGCAAAACTGAATTGTTCTCCTAGGTGTGTCAGCAGTTTTGATGGTAGGTCTCAGCAAGAGCAGGAAACAACAATTCCCAGCTCAGTCTAATGAGATGCACTCCATTTGCAAAACCACTTTTTAAACTGAGACACCACAGAAATAAACGTAAGGGGTTGTAAATTGCGGTGATGTTACTGGGTGAGGAGAACCAAGAGCTTCCCATTACACAGGCCAGGGCATTCCTGCTGCTCAGCAGCTCTGCCTAATGTTTCCAGCAATCCTGGGGCATAGGCTGCTAAAAGCACTGTTTGGCCAACTACAAGGCCCCTCCCGGCACAGAAGCAAATATTTGCAGGGTGCACAGCAAATGCAGGTTTTCAATGTGGTGATAACTGGAAAGAACCTGTGCACTTTAAAAGAAAACAAAAGAGAAAAGAAAAGAAGAAAAGCCTCACAACTAAAACAAAGAATAACTGGGTGTCTTTAAACAATTGCAAAAACAAGTTTTCCTTTCCTTCACCTCATAATCCAGGAGAGGGAGAGAAAACAATGGCCACCCAAATGCCTCAGACTATCTGCATCTCTGCTCTCTGACTGGTTGTTTGAGTTGTGGTGAGCAGTTTATAAAGTGAACACACGGGAATGCATTGGTGCAGAGGTGCTGGTGGCTCTGTCAGCATGGAAGGAGAGGTTTATAAATGCTTAAGAAACTAAGCCCTAGCGTTTACTCTTCCACCCACTTCCATGCTCTCCTAGCTGATATGCTGTATTTCAGTTTGTGATACAAAACTATCAGATGGAATGCCTTCTATAACTAGAAGCTACTGCAAAGAAAGAAGGGCAGGCAGAAGAAGAGAGGGGAAGGGAGAGAAGAAAAACCTGAAGCTATTAAGGAGGTGAACAGAAGGTAAATGTTTTGTGTTAGGTCCTGGTTTGTGGATAACTGAGAGGCTCAAATTCTGCCTTACTCTCTGTCTAATAAGATAATGGCCACAACCCCAACCACAGGTGAAATTCAACTCTAAGCCCATGTTCTTCTCCTTCTAAAGTGTAGTCACCTGTAATGATTTCAAATGACGTATTCTATAGTACACTAATCTAACATAATCACTATAGAAATCCATTCGTGCCGCCTGAATGGTCACTAAGGACTGCCCACATCTGTGGATTGAGTAAAAATCAAAAGAAGAAGAAACCATGTATGGCATTTGCACAAATCCACATGCTAGGCACGGGAGTCTCCATTAGAGCAGCACTCGCCACCTCTCACCAAGGCCACATGGCAGTTAGGTTAATGTCTGAGTGTTAGCCTGACGAGGGGTCTCCAACACCCACGGGCCTGTCCTGTCCAATGTGTTCATGCCTTCAGTACAGAGGCAGCAAACCATGTGAGTGTCAGAGGGTGGGCAATTCCTAGGATGAGCACAGCAGTCAAGGTTCAAACAATCTTTAAGAGAACAAACTCTAGCAGCGCAAACTGTCCAGCTGCAGGGTGAACAGACCCAGCTTAGCCTGCGGGGTTGCAGGTACGTGACAAGCTGGAAGCACAAAGGGAACTGACATGGGGATGTGGTGTTCACAGATCCCATGGGCTCCCAGGTCTTTGTCACAGTTCCCACCAGGAAGCAGTGCTGCCATCTAGAAACTGTGGCAGGTTAAGGGAGACCTGCTAGTTAGCATGACTCTGTTGAAGTCACTCTGCCTCATCATTGCATCAGGAGCTGGCATACTGTTGTGGACTCTGGGAGCTCTGCTAAGGTTGACCGCTATCTGGACTTGATAGCAATCTGAACAGGAAGTGCAAGAAATGTTAGCTTCTTCCCAAGGTCATTTCTTTTCTCAGATGAACCTCTTGCAGGTCTTTCCCTGACTCACCGCCGAAGCTCAGTTCGTCCATGCACAGCCTTTACTTCTCTAAAAGGAGGGGCGGACGGAAGCCAGCAAGAGACAGCAAGTGCAAATGATAGCCGATCTGGGCTTGGGGCCAAAGGAAGTAATCACTTCTTCCTCTTTATGGTACATGATATTCAGCAACACACTGAAACTTATACCAGAGGGGGAATTCGGGGAGACTCCCCCCCAATCAACCTCCAGCTAAGAGACACAACGTAATCACCCCAAGGAGCACAGGTTAACCAGCTTACAAACTGTGCCATTATAATCAACATTCTGAATGACCCTCTGCAATGGGCTTGAGTCTGTCATTACCATCAGCACTCTGAATGACCCTGAGTCATGGGCTTGACTAAGTCAATAATCAGCACCTGAATGGCCCTGGGCAATGGGTTTGACCTGAGTCATTTTCCTCATTTGTGATAGGACAGTTGCTATAAATCTAAGGAAAGAAGAGGATGAAAGAAAGTGGTAGAGGAGGAGAAAGGGGAAGTAGTGGAGGAAGGGCATTAGGTCTGGCCCAGGAGACATCTGAAGAAGGGTCTAGTTCTATGTCTCCCCTAAGACAGGAAAATGATAGCACAGAATGTACATAATAACCAACCTTCCTCCCTTCCCCAGTGGACCAACCAAAGCAGAAAGCAGTTCTTTCTGATCTACACTCTAGACTGACCATGTCTATTGCATGCCCATGGAACTAATGAACAGATTTCTAACACCCTCTCCAGCTAAGAACTCAAAGGCTCTGTGACTGAAGATCTAGGGCAGCACAAGTTTCATTCACTTATGTGTCTCCTATAAGGCTACTCATAAAACTAGCCTGTAGTTTATATAGCTGAAAAGCTCACCACAGCTCTAATGAAATAACTTGGTAATTAGTTTTTAACTGCCTCCTTTATCTG